>NC_051167.1:105097172-105287172 GCF_013339725.1 Rhipicephalus microplus | reverse complement strand
ATAGCAAAGAACGTATGAACAACGCATATTTAGGCTACCGATAGCTATCGTAAGTGAAGTAAGGGCTGTACTGAATAATATTAGTAAAAAGAGAGATGATATTCTGCTACAGAAGCACGTGTTTCTGAACCATTTCACAAGGCACAACTTTGGCTCAACAAGTTCGAATTGGAGAGTAAGAGTGGTTGATATATGAGTGGCTTGCAAATAATTTTATATCTTTCATATGACCCCTCTATTCGTGTTTTCTTAAATTAGAGATAGTATTTCTAATATACGACAGATCTCACCTCTTCCTTGCCACAACCGCCGTATTCTCATCCTCTCAATGCACAAGGATGCTCGTGTACTTAAATTGAGGCGCCCGCTAAAGAGCCATTGATGGCTCAAATTAATCCCGAATCATCATTTCACTTACGATGCGCCTTAGAATCATATCACAGGTTTGGCACGTAAAGCAGTAACTTATTGTCTGTAGCTTGTCTTTAAACGGAGGTAATACTGCAGCTGTGTCGGCATGAGTCAAATAAAAATTTCGTTGTTTTATGAACTCTGTAATTCTCATAGTTCAGTGATTATTGGAAATCATATTTTTGTACTGTACAAATGCTCATTATTTTATCTATATAACTGTTCGTACACCAGACAAAATATGTTTTTAAGCCTGAAATATTACCTAATCAACTCCCCACAATATTGTGTCTCATATTGTTTATGAATAATAAAATAAATTTTATCGGACGCAGTATTGCAGAGTAACGTTTTGTGAGCATTCGAATATTAATTGTATAATTTTGAAGGTGTAGTACTCTTAGAGTATCCCAATGTATAAATTTGCGATCCAAGCGCATCAAGGTATCTAATGAATCATAACTTGCAAAGTTTTGCGAGCCAAAATCCCAATAAAGCTATGAAGCGCGCAGCAGTGAAGGGCATCAATAATGTCGACAACCAGGGGCAGATTAACTCACCTGTAAATCTCAGTATGCCGTTCTGTACACTGTTCTGCCTTCATCAAAACGCAACTGCTATGGCCGTAATCGAGTCCGCGTTTTTCGCGTCAGCAATAAACCAAGCACCACAATCGCGTTCCCAAAGCGGTGGCAAATATCAAGCGATTATGCACACAAATTGAACCATGAAGCTTCAGTTACTTAGAAAAAGAAGCCCTGCCGACCTTACATCATGGTGAGTGTGACGGCCAGGATTAAGAGAAATGGATTGTTGACTGGCGACATCGTTTCCCTGGAGCTGACGTCTTTTCTTTAGCTAAAGGTGCGAAGATTTTTCTTGAAATTCAGTACCTTTATATGCTAACATATAATGACAAAAACACAAGTAGCTTCTCTTAGAAATCTTTCTTTTCTATGACGTTTTAGAAGAACAATCGGTCAGACCTGGTGAATAAAAAATCCCTTCTTTCACTATAAGAAGTTCAGATATGTACTAGCTTGCATAACACAAAGGTCGCCCACTGAAAAATGAGAATTTTTATTTTGCGAAATAAAACGACTCGATTTCGATTGTGCACAAGCTTATATCATAAAATTTTCAGAATCAGAAAGGCTAGCTGCAGTTATTCAAAAGATTGTTTAATGGCTTAGAAACACTGACTGATTTGCTTTTGCAGTGACGCAGCTAAGAATGATAACTTCATTGTAATCTCAACAATAGAAATGCAGTATATAGACATGCATATAGGCCCAGGAACGGAAACCTGTCAATTAATAATAAAATAAACATTTAACCACAGAATTCTCGCGAAACTTTAAGAACTTAGTTTTCATGCGCAAGTGAACAAAGCATGTGATATCGTGTCCGAATGCAGCAACTTCAAAAATGACACCTATATTATTCATGAAGTCGCAGATGCAAGGCTCACCTAGCACGTGGATTTTTTAGTCTATACGGTACAATGTTGCTACGGCGAATTAAAGCTTGAACTTATTGAATTTACTGTGATTTCATGGAAGGCTGATCTATAGCAATGTTTTCCCACTACGGCTGGTGACTGCACGGCCACTGCCAAAAAGGGAAGGCAATTGGTACTTTTGTCACCCAACAACTTTCCTAGAACGCTTTGTATAAAGTCTTAAAGCACTTCCGCTCCTTCTTCGTTTTGCGCAATGACCTAGTGGGCACAACGTGTAGAGATAAAGAGAGGAAGAGGAAGGCCAAGGGATCAACCAGATATTATCATCCGCTTTGCTAGGGTGAAGGGGGGATACGAGCTAGAAAAAAGGTATAATGGTTCATTGTACGGTTCAGGACTGGGCAAAGATAATTTGAAATTGTATAGCGATGCGACACAAGGTCCTGCCGCATTTAATATATCTGATACGGTACTTGCAAAATGTGTCCTAATGTACATTAGACACATTTTCACATAAAAATTCGTGTAATGTGGAAGAAAAGCGTATATATACCAAATTGTTGCTTGAAGACTTCTTACCTGCGGTTAATTTTACTGCAGTTAGACAAAAATATCGGTTTGGTATTTTCTGCTCAGAGTACATTTAATTCCTTCGTATCCAAACTTTTTTGTGTTAATTTACCTGCTTAATGCAACAGCTGTTGATGCACGGCGCTGTCCATGGTTTTCGCTTGCCGCTTCCGTAAGATATGGGTGTCACTACTCTGCTTACCGGCCAGTTAGATATTTAATTACAAGACCATCCATAAGGCGCCTCCAAACGATGGCCTGAATAACTGCGTGGAGTTTTAGCGCGTCTATAAATGCACTGCCACTCACGCAATACTCGAGTACTGCAGACGTGTAAAGCATCAGGACCGCTGGTAGCAACCTACCTTAAGGATAAATGAGGATGAGGTCATGCGGACACCCTCTTAAAGGCGGTGACTATGTGCATCGGAGGGACGTTCCCCTAAAATGATCACTGATACAGTGATTGCACATTTCTAATCAAAGCATTTTCCTAACAAGGCATATGAACTCTGTGTAACGAGCCGCCTAGCTTACACTCGACACGAATCTAGCTTAAATCGATTCTGTCGTTTTACAATATGTAAATGAGGTTCCCTTAAGTTTCTTCCTCGCAAGTCGCTCACTGCCTCGGCTCTCGGCTTTCTGATTTTGACGTTCATAGACCTTCAGTTCGGTAACTTCACTCGACACCACGTTTCCTGTCGTTTGGCATCTGCACAAGGCCAGTCTCAAGAGGGACAAGCTTCTCTAGTCTCCATTTTTCCTATTGAAAACACGCTCCTGAACTTTTTTCATATATCAAATTTGGAACCTTTTACTTTACCTTTTAAAAATAAAGAGCTCATTATATGAGCGAGACAGCATTGCGTAAATTGAAAAAAAATGGGGGACCCCTAAACTTGCACGGGATAGGGATATCCTGTCCCTATAGCTGCGAATTTCAACCACTTACTGTATACGTCTTATTCCATGATGGTACTCGAAACGTTTACGTTGTGGATTACTACAATGCAATTGATAAATTAGTCAGTGCCTTGTGTCAGGGAAACTTTCGCATCTGGCTGCATTTCGTGAAATGGGTAGCATGCCTTAAGCCACGAGCACTTACGCGCGCTAAATGTTTTTTAACTTGCTATGCGCCAACTACACGCTCCTAAAGGAATGTGCACGGTAATGTGTGTGCCTTTTGTAATAGGTTCCTGACTTTAAACAGTGAAGTTATGATAATCACATGTTATAATGGCCTACGAATATGGTCTCGCTTATACCACGCATTAGTACAGCGATATTAGGTTTTATTGTAAAGCCTGTATCAAGACGCCCGTGTTTGTATAGCATCAACGTTATTCTCACTGCATATCTAAGCAGAGAAAGTTCTTTTCACTCGATTTCTACCAAGCAGTCATGGCTGTTCAGTAGAACGCAGGCTTGCCACTCAAACAGCCTGGGATTGATGTTCCCTCAAAAATGGAAAATTTTTATTAATGACTTCCTTTGAATCTATCTCATTTTTTTGGTCACGGACAAGATGATTATTCACTCACGACCAGCGACGCCGACGCCGCAATTTCGGCGCGACGAAATATTTAACGCTACGATGTTAGTATTCGATGAATAAGCTGGATGATCAGGCACGGTGTAACTGAATTCTTTAGAAAGTTCATTCAAGATATTCGCCAGAATGTCATGAACATTTATTGCTTCAATAATATCTTTCCAGATGACGTCGACGGTAACGACGTGGCTCCCTGCATATAAACTCGTAGCCGTAGGTATTAAGGAAATATCCGCAACTGCATAGTCCTCTGCAGGTATAGTTGTACGGGTAGTACGTGCTGCAAGGCTAGAAAGAAACAAAAAAAAAATGAAGTGCGTGCAGCTGACAAGTTAGTACGTAGGCTGTAATGTTATATATATCAATGCATGCCTTGTTTCCAGACTTACATAGGGCTACAGTACTTGCATTACTTGCATTGACCATCGGCCTGCTATAAAGGGTCTGGATTTGAACGGGCTGGTATACGGTATCATTGCTCAAAACAGCGCGAGAAACCATTGCAGCAAGGAGCAAACAAAGCGCTGACATCGCGCAAATTTAGAATTACTTCCGAATGTCAGCAACCAATCATGTGACGTGGATCGTAATAAAAAGGTCCACAGCTACGATATGTTTTTCTTTTTGAAGTCGTTGTTTATTAGCGCTGTTTCCAGCTATAACCAAAGTCAGCCTTACAAACCAATTTCTCCTGAATAGATCAACTGCTGCCCCAAAAAGACAACACGCTCTTTATCATAATTTCTTTCTGAGTGTACATCGCCTTCTCACCTAGTCACTTCTGGAATGTTCGTGACGACGCGCTGTTCCTAATATGGCTTGCAGAACCTAAATACGCTCTTATTGGTGTCGCTCTTCGTGGTTTTACTACTGGCGTATACGTTTCTTTGCCATTCAAGACATTCGTCTCAGTAATTTTAGGGGACTCACTGTGATTGCGAAATCGAACAGAGCTCTGTAGATACTGTACTAGCTTTTCCATCTCCGAAAATTCGCTTGCCAACCTGTAAAACTACTAACAGAGCATGCAAAACGTCTGCTGTGATTCAGTGGACGGCCCACGGACGCGCCATGAGAATACAGGTCGCTCTTTTATGCTTGAATCGAAAAATTCAACAGGTCTCTCGTACCTTGGAAATCGACGTTGTACCAAGCACGTTGTGGGAAGGTAACCGTATTGTAATTTTTTATCGAGCGACAGGTCATGAAATGACGCGATATATACGTAAAATGTTGAACACACATATGTTGAAGAGTTGCAGATGTTTATATATCAGTTGTTGGCACTTCTGCACGATGACAAGAGAAACGTGAGTACTTGAGACACCAGATGTAATAAGGTGATAGAAGCACTGACGCAAGCGAGGATGGTAGCCCTAGAAACTGCTTCCTAAATCACCTTCAGCACATGGCACCCTACTATACAAGTGGCGTTAACCCGACTTGGTGGCTCTATCACAAGGGTACATATGCAAGCTTTTTAAATCAGATAACCAGCACTCCAACCACAACTGACATCTCACGCATATGAGGGTCTACTTGAAACCGCAGTTTAGAAACCTGGCGTGGCTCTGTGGTAGAATGCTTCGTTGCCACGCAGAATGCTTTGGTTTGATTCCTGCTGAAACCTTAACCTTTATTCTTTCCATTCGTCAGGTCAACGCTACCGATGTATGGTTTTTCTTAACGCTCTGTGTTCTCATCATACATGGGGAGATACTGAGTTTCAATCACGTGTGACACATACCCGCCTACCAGTTGCACATACCCGCCCTCTGGTATGTGCCACTGTTTGGAAGGAAGTGTAACGACGTACGTGACGGGATGGTGACGTTATTCGTGTATTGACCAGCGTGTCATATTCGTCATACCATCTTATTTTCCCATGCTAATTTTGGTTCACGCCAAGTTAAGGGACGTAAGCGGACAGACAGACAGACAGACAGACAGACAGACAGATAGATAGATAGATAGATAGATAGATAGATAGATAGATAGATAGATAGATAGATAGATAGATAGATAGATAGATAGATAGATAGATAGATAGATAGATAGATAGATAGATAGATAGATAGATAGATAGATAGATAGATAGATAGATAGATGGATAGATGGATGGATAGATGGATAGATGGATAGATGGATAGATGGATAGATAGATAGATAGATAGATAGATAGATAGATAGATAGATAGATAGATAGATAGATAGATAGATAGATAGATAGATAGATAGATAGATCGTGTATTCGTGTATTGACCAGCGTGTCATATTCGTCAGACCATCTTATTTTCCCATGCTAATTTTGGTTCACGCCAAGTTAAGGGACGTAAGCGGACAGACAGACAGACAGACAGACAGACAGACAGACAGACAGACAGACAGACAGACAGACAGACAGACAGACAGACAGACAGATAGACAGACAGATAGATAGATAGATAGATAGATAGATAGATAGATAGATAGATAGATAGATAGATAGATAGATAGATAGATAGATAGATAGATAGATAGATAGATAGATAGATAGATAGATAGATAGATAGATAGATAGATAGATAGATAGATAGATAGATAGATAGATAGATAGATAGATAGATAGATAGATAGATAGATAGATAGATAGATAGATAGATAGATAGATAGATAGATAGATAGATAGATAGATAGATAGATAGATAGATAGACGCCAATTGCACTTCCAGTATGCAAATAAATTCTTCCCATTTGAGAATAAGACAAAAAATGTCTAAACGAGTTGTCATTTTCTGGTGGCAACTACTCCTTCGCGCATGCTTATTTGTGTGTTATAGAAACATGAGAACATATGTTAACGCCACCTTCGGGTGCGCAATTATCGCTTGGCGCATCCTTTAGCGCCCGGTCCATCGTGCAGCGCTAACAGCCTTTTACCTCGTAACGTCAGCAACAACGTCACCTGAAGATGTGCCGCACATGAAACCTCAAAATTTGTAAATTGACAACACTATGCTCCTTAGCTGTCATTCCTCCTCGGTTCTCCTCCGCTTGGTGATCCTTCTTTGATCATGGCGCGTTTTTCCGTGGTCAAGAAAGAGTGCCAGACGGCCGTTCGCACTTGAGCTATGTATTCGGTCCTCCTCTCCATGAATTTTCATGCACCCCCAACGCCTAATTTGATTCTATTGGAATATTTAAATTTATTCACTCCACTTTTCTGTTATTTTTATTATTACCCCAAAAGGAAAATTTTTAAACAAGCGTAATGCTAGTTAATCACAAATCCGAAGGTGTCATGTACGCTGCGAAGAAGTGCGCAGCTTTTGTTAAGCTTGTATTGCGACGACCTTTTTTTTAATTGTTTAGCTGAGACGTTTGCACTCTGACACCCCATATACAATAAGCATTGTTCTTTCCAGGTGAATATATCGACTATATCGCAGCATGCTGGCGAAAGCCGGCCCTTAGTATTTATTTACAAAACACGTTCGGCTACATACAGTTGCTGAAAAAATGATAGCTACAAAACGATAAGCCCTGGTACCTAAAATATTCGAAATTCTTGAAGTAACTTTGCTAGCAAATCGGTAAATATCAAAATACTTACTGCTCCTGGACTTCTACACGTGCCGCGGATAGCCCATGAGCTTGCACTGGAGATATTGCTGCGGCAAAAAGACAAACCTGCCGTCAACTACAATTAAACTGCACTTGACGCCATTCAGTGACCCAATGTTTTGGCAGGAAATTTTAATATGCAATTAATGGGATATGAAAAATAAACTGAAGCCAGTGTTCAGAAGCACATAACTATGCCTTAGAAAATGTATAACACGATTTAGAAAACCACATAGTGTATAGATGGTCGAAATCAGATAATTATTACGTAAATGTGATCTTAATGTAAAAAAAATATTGTCTTAAAAACCTTTATATAGGCATGATTTACCAGGGAAGTAATAGGTAAACTGTAACGCAACTTACATCGTGACCATCAGCTGGAAAGAAGCAGATGGCACGACCAAAGTATTTTCTTTTTTTCCTTCTTTTCATGCCTCCTCGGCCCGCCACGGTTGTCTAATGGCTAAGGTCCTCGGCTGCTTACCCGCAGGTCGCGGGATCAAATCCCGGCTGTGGCGGCTGCGTTTCCGATAGAGGCGGAAATGTTGTAGGCCCGTGTACTCAGATATGGGTGCACGTTAAAGAACCTCCAGTGTTCGAAATTTTCAGAGCCCTCCACTACGGCGTCTCTCATAATCATATGGTGGTTTTGGGGCGTTAAACCCCACAAATTAATCAAATCATGCCCTCCTCATTTTCCTAGGACCTTTCTGTCCTCAATCCCCTTCCCCTTTACAGAATAGCATGTATTCGTTTAACAAACGCGTGCAGCATTGTTTTTCATTGAAAAGTCTCAGTCCTTCTTCGGACTCAAATCCTTTCGACAAATTATATGCTTTCGCGCAGTCCCACGCTCTCGATTGCTGTATTTGGATGTTCTTTCATAAGCGCCTTGGTTGCCCCGGAAATTTATTGTGAGGTCAGAAAGGTCAATTTCAAGGTCATAGTTTTCTGCTCTCCCTGCTAATGCACGTCACCGCCGTTGCTTCCGCTAACGTAATCGCGCGAGATAAAATAAAAACGGACGACAAAATCCATAGAAACACGTGATTCGAACCTGGAATTTCTGCGTGCGTTGTCAAGTTTTTCAACACAGAGATACGCCAGCGCTTGAAACTTCTTTACAAAAAGATCCGTTACAAAACGTGTGGCATAAAAATAAACCAATAACGATGCAGAGAGTGTGTCTTGTGAGTGTATAATGGGTGTAACGGTTGTACACTAGCATGGTAAAAAGTTGATGATTGATATGTAGTGCTTAACGTCCCAAAACCACCATATGATTATGAGAGACGCCGTAGTGGAGGGCTCCGGAAATTTCAACCACCTGGGGTTCTTTAACGTGCGCCCGAATCTGAGCACACGGGCCTACAACATTTCCGCCTCCATCGGAAATGCAGCCGCCGCAGCCGGGATTTGAACCCACGACCTGCGGGTCAGCAGCCGAGCACCTTAGCCACTAGACCACCGCGGCGGGGCAGCATGGTAAAATGTTTACAGCGGGCCTTAGAACGGCCGCCCTTCGAGTTTTCATTGCGACTGGGCTGTATGCTGCGAGTACGCCGGGTGATTTTCTAAACTTTTTTAAATGTGTACTATTTAGGAGCCCGGCTTGTCACCCCCTATAGATCTCAAGTAAAGTGCTCACGCCCAAACTCAAGGGGTCAATAGTGGCTAAAACATGGATAACAATGCTATAAACTAGATTAAGTAAACAGAGAGACAAATACAGACAGACAGGCGGACAAAAGGATGGAAGAACGCATGAACGGACAAATGGATGGACATACGGACAGAGGGACAGGCGCTTCACCCCACTAATCATATTTCCCTCCGTGGGTAATCTGTGATTTTTGGCCAATCAATCAATTGAAGCCATCCTGTACACGCCACTCCATGCCCAGTGAACGCGTAAGAACTGTAGCAGCGTTGTTAAGAGAGGCCGTCCTTAACAAATTTATATTATCACTACGTCGTTGATAATAAGTATACGTTCGTCACCTTGTAGTAAAACCTCCATTCATGAAGTTCCCTTTGATGTGATTTGTTTTTGACATTACCACAACCCTCCGGTAAATATTTTTCATGTAAAACAATAACTGCATCCTATAGATAGGCTGTTATATATATACTTTACATGTCAAGTCAAGTTTATTTTCAACAACATTAAGTCGGAGGTCCTTAGGCGAAAATATGTCGGAGACATCTTGAGAGAGCCCAAGAACCCTTCAAGAGCAACTAGCATTTACAAAAATATCACGTAATTCACTGTCCATGCATAGGCAAAATAAAAGCTTAGTTCTTTTTCCTTTTAGTGAACAAAATAAACACACAATTTCACATGGGTCACAAATCTTGTACGCACAAGCGCAAAATCAACAATTTTTATACAAAAGAAGAACACGTGAAAAACATGATAACATAAGATAGCTAGTGCTATTTGAGCAGTTTCTATATCTGTCACTTCTCAGGTCACTTCGTCAATTTACCCCATATAACATCGATAGCAAGTTTCTTGCTTCTCCTGCGTTCAGTTGTCTGTTTACAGGTTTTAGTATGCTAAAACACATCTTAGCCATTTTGTGCTGGCGTATATGTCGAAAGTGGTGTTCTGGTCGCTCCGCATTCGCATGCCCTTGATTTGCAACTGAGCTGCTAATTGGATTTAAGATGGCTTAGAAACTGCAATCCTTTACTGAAGACGATTCTTTACTGAAGGTATTTAGAGTTGGCTGCACGATAAGGAACCCCAGGCGGTCGGAATTTCCGGAGCCTTTCACTTTGGCGTCTCCCATGTCGTCTTTTTTGGGAAGTTAAACCCCAACAGTTATTATCAAGCATGTACTGGCCGTGATTTCGCATCCATCCTTAAATATGCTGGCCCGCATTTCAAACTCTAGCTCCAGTCGCAATATGTGAATTCCCGGCCGAATGAGTCTTTGAAGAGTGCGCGTTCCTTACAATCAATTAAATACTCCACCAAAGGGCAATGCTTGCGCAGTGCTGTCGGCCTCATACGCCAAGTAAGATACCTCCATTACCTAGAGCGCCATTAGGTAATGTGTGGCATTTCGGCTGAGAATCTTTAGGCGAGTCCTTCATAATACGCGGCACATAACTAGGCTGACGACTGAAGGTAGTGAATGTACCAAGAAGGTATATAAGTCAGCGTACCCTAAATACGAAGATTCAGAAGCTCGATCAAGCGCGTGAGGTGGCGAGGAGAAACAATCTCCGGTCCTCCTCGAGGGTGGCTTAGCGCCAGGCCACGAATTTGCCAGAGTTATTGCTACCACCATCAATTTCTTGGTCGTTTTACAATGTAAAAGCGCAGGGTTGAAAGAAACGTTTGTTAAACAATAATGACATGATCCCCGTAAGAAAACACAAAGAATTAGCAAGTTATCGCAAAAGGCTGTGACAAGTATACTTACATCATCGCAAGCGTGATTGCGACAATTAGAAGAAAAGCAGTATTAGCTGCGAACATCGTGATAGTAGATCTCGAACCTCGTACCTGATGCAGACTACGAGGCTACCGCAGTATATCACAGGTTTTTATATAAAACGTAATACAGTAAGGTTAAAAGGCGTTTATATTACGTTTATTTTATCACATATTACGTTTTCGCTGACATGGTTTTCACAAAAGAAAGCATATTCGTCTGGTAGTATGCCAGTTTGACGTAAATATTCTTCTGCACAAAGTTTCGAATGATTATACGTTTTGTACTCTAAATCCACATACACTGGCACTTCACTATATTTTTCAGAATAAGTGTGTTAACAATGCCATAATACGTTAATCAATAGTAACACGCAAGCACTCGTCTAACGCTCCGACAATAGAACTCCCAGTTTTGTAGAAATTATGATTGAATAATGTATATCGTGGCAAAAATATGTTTGTGCGTTCACTGAATTGTGTGCACGTAATGGCTAAGGTTGAATGAACTCAGAGAAGCTTATAACGAATCATTTGTACAAGAATATTCTAGCCCGTAAATTGTGGTACATAATAACACCTATAGACTGGTCGTGTATGAAGCAAATTTTACGGCAAAGTAGAAAGCTAGACTATATCTATATATATATATATATTCGAGGAAAGGCAGGGAGGTTAACCAGATGCACATTTGGTTTGCTACCCTGCACTGGGGAAGGTATGAAGGGGAAAAAGAGAAAATAGACTATAGGAATTCTTGAATGTCATGGAATGCTTCAGCTATAAAAAATATCAAATGTGGCAATAAAATAATAATAGGTTTTTATTTTGGACTACACTTACACCCACGATGACACAACACCAGGTGATACCGAGTTGCACCTGAGAGCGACCTTTTGTACTTGTATAATTCGTTTGTTTTCCTTCATGTGTAGTGGACAAGTAAGGCACCAGGGTAGCCAATCCTGCTGGAGTGCATTACCGGCAGGTGGTCACCAGTGAAGCCACACCGCCAGAATTTCTTTTTCTTTTTTTAAACAATTGCTTCACATGCATTTCATGTATCTATGCAAATAGGAATGATGCGGCATTTGAACCGAATTGTATCATTTCATGCTAGGCTGCGGCGCTATCTCTAAGTAGGGGGTTTCTGGTGCCTTTCTTAGCACGGTCGAATATCCCCTGGCCCCCTATCAGTTCTCAACTTATCATTACTCGTAGCTCGTCTGGCCTTCTTTTTCACCATTCGAAACTCCTTGTTTACATTATTAAACAACAAGAAGTTTGAATCCATTGGCATGGATTCAAACTTATTACATTGTGAGCTTGCGCTGTAGATATCCTTCCATTTTACACGTTTTAACGCGATAGTAGAGAGCTCATGTCGACGAAAACCTGCCGCAGGCGTCGGCCCCATTGGCTGTAAACGAAAAATTGTCTGTGCGTCTGTGACCGAAAAATCAAGTTACCTAGATAGCCGCGGGAGGCGGCTACTTGTCCACGCGTGCGCACGCGATCACACTGAAGAAGCCGCGCGTTCGAAGGAAAAAAAAAAAGAGTGGTGGTGGTGGTAGTGGTTAGAAGATGAGAAAAGGCGCCTAATTTCTGCAACCCGGTCGGGAGCACGGCGCAGTGCCTAAAAAAGTGCTCAAGGTCACAAGGCAAGGTAGTTTCTTTGCCCTGCCACCCCTCTCTGCTTAGCTTCCAGTGCTTTCGTGGGGACGAGAGAAGAGATAATGCAATTGCAGCATGTGACAAACCTTTGTAACTCCACTCGCACTGGACGGATTCTTAAAATTTTTGCGGCGTTGAATTTGTGAAGAAAAAAAGCTCTTCTAGTGAATTCATTCCATTGTTACTTGAAAAAGTGTTTCAGGGCCCCTTAACGCATTTTTTTTCGACAGGTGTCATGACGAAAACGAGCCCATTCGGCGATAATAGCGCGCGCTGATCCACTCTACTGTGTGCGTGTTTGTGTGCGTGCGTGTGTACGTAACAAAACATATTAATAAGTATGCACTTAGCGGTTGAAGGGTGCAGTAGGGGTCGGATTTTTCTATCGCGTGCATCTTTTAAAGGCGAAGCTTAAGGGTCGCCCGATTTTTTATTCTTTCTCAACTTCTTCCTATCGCTCAATTTTAGCATTGTTTGCTTCGAAGTGCGCGGAGCGTCAAAGTTTTTGAAGTTTTACAGATTTCAAGGGGTAACACTACTATTTTGGAATTTACTGTCAACTGACGAGGTGTGCGCTTCCGTTTCGAAACCAATCGGCTTCTATTGGAACTAATCGAACTAGCAAACTCTCGATTCCAAACGCACAGCGCTAGCAACTATGCCAAAAAGCGTACGCTACCTGGTAATGTAACGGCAATCTATTTATATACACCATACACCGTTTAGCAATCCTCAGAGCTTCGAAACTATAGGCGTTTTTGTCATCAGTGGCGAGATGGCGCGGCAGGCTCGCGTTGGGCGTGTTCTAAAGATGGTCGCCTCCACGAAGCGCAGCCTCCACGGAGCGTGGTCTCCCCTGCACGCGCGCAAATCATACTTGTTTCGGGAGAGGACGAAGGTCACCTCGCTCGCTGCCACGGCCGCGTTTACAAAAGGAGCGTGCTGCTTCAGCACGACACACAAAGAATTGTGATAGTTGTCCGCGCTTTCGTGTGTGTACTTGGGCGCTCGTTTTGTGCCTCTTTCTTTCTGATTAAAAAACGCAATTTAAAAATCCAGCTTTCACAGTTGTTATTCCGCGCTCGTCCAGTGTATCACAATTTCATGCGCGCTTTCTGCTTGAGGTGTGCGCTGCAAGTTTCGGGCTGCTTGCCTTTTCTAACGTGACTTTGCAATTAGCTCCTGTTGCTGAATTAATGCACAATAAACGCTCAACAACCTCTGTAAAAACAAGCTTCACGTTCGTGTAATACCGATTGCTATATTAGGGGATCAGCCAGATTCATTTTATCCAGCGGCCATTTCACAGGTATGTGGATACGTGCCCCAGGCGACTGACAGTCTATATATACCCAGGAATAGCGAAAACCCAAGGATTGCAAAAAAATAAATGAAATAAACGTCAGACTTCCAGCAGGAATCAAACCCCCGCATACTGCATGACAATCAAGTTTTGTACACCACAGAGCCACGCCAGGTCTTGGAAGTGCTTCCTGAATGAACCCTAAAGTTTGAGAAATTATCAAGTGTAGTGAAGGGTCATCCGCTGAAATTCGTTTATGTAGCTACTACAGAGCTACCTCTTCGCGAGCACTAATGATTGATACCAGCTTACCGCTTCTGGTGTTCCTAATATTGATGTTGCTGCTGGAATTGTTACGCAACTGCAAATAACGGCCTGTATAAAACATGCGTACGTGTCTTTTTAACGTGTGCTTTTGCGTACATTGGTACATATCTTTAGCGAAGGTTCGTAACATTTTGCTCAATAAAGAGTTACAACAGTGTCACCTTCCATCCGCATGCTTCGCATAACATTGATTCTCAAGGTACACATAGCATCTCATGAACTTCCTCTCGTTTTAATTTTTTGTATCTATTGGTTACGCCACCGATGGTGACGAGTGCTTGAAATCGGCGCTTTAGAAATAAAGAAGTCGGAGCTTCACTGCAACGATGATGGATGGAACGTGGTGAGAACAAAATGAAATACTACACGAGGTACGGCCAGCGGCTAATTTCTTTAGTTCCATCTGGCGTAAGTAATCAAGATGATACTGGAAGGAAAATTGTGTACTGCTCCGAGTGAAGTGACGTTCTCTATATCGCTTCAACTCCTAGTGATCACAGAGAACAGCGCGTATAGAAAGGTATGAGCAGCCTGTTGATTCTTATCAAGAGAGGCTGGCGCACCCCCATGAACCGATGAAAGTGTACAGTTCCTGTGGGACACACAGATCCATTCATCGATCCATTCATTCATTCATTCGTCCGTCTGTTCGTCCATCCATCAATCAATCCGTTCATCCATCGATCCATCTATTCATCCATCGAATCGTTCATCCGTCCGTCCGTCTGTCCATACGTACGTCCATCACACCCACCCCTCCGTCCATCTCTGTCCATCCAAATTAGTATAAAAAGGTAAGATGGTGTGGCACGTAAGGCGATCTTCTTTATTTGGATTTTATTTGTAACCTCCCGGAATTCCTCACGCTGACGATGATGACCTAAATATGACTGGATTATTCATCTGGTGAGTTGTGGGAGTAGGGAGTAGGGATAGTGCAGGAAGGAGTGGGGGAAGCAGGGAAAGGTTTCGGGTGTAGTGAGCAGAGGAAGTGGAGGGAAAAGTAGGGCACTGTTCATAGTAGGATTCATCCACCATCCGTGCTAAGTTCGAGTACGATGTACAATCAACGACTAGATTTTCACATCTGTCTGATGACGTTAATGCCTCGACCAAAAACAGTGTTGCTGTTGAAAACAATTGCATAATGAAATCAGGTGTCAGCGTCACAGCGTTTTCAATAAATGTACGTAATATCTAAAAGCAATACCCTGTACATGCATCTTGGGAGCGATGTGCCAGCTTCGATGTGGTGAAAAGTGTGCAAATGCGATGTATCAGCCAGCCAAAGAAGTTCCTGCGCATTAGCGGGCAGTTCTCAGAATTTCTTACCTTTTGTTCCGCATCAACTGCACATGACGTAATGCTACCCGTTACGCATCTGTGCGCTGAAAATCGTGGTAACTGTCATGATGATTATGTCGGCCTTAAGCACTCACATACATCTTCTAAGAAGTAAAAAAAATAGTAGCATAGCAGTGACCACGCTGATAACTTTACTAACATCATGGTGAGTGTGACAGTGATGATATGAAGAAATGCAACCTTTAGTGCCGTCATCGTAACGCAGTACTTTAACGCAGTACTTTCCACCTTTTCTCTTGTATTAGCTTTCTGCTAGAAACTCGACTTCATCATATACGAGTGGTCGCATCACCACAAACAGCTTGTAATGTTGCTATTGTATTCTATATTATTCTAGGATCTGAATTTAGAGGCCGCTTCATCTTATGACTAATAATTTCATCTGTGAAAAAGAAAATTTAAAAGGTGAGTGTGTTTACAGACTCACTGCAGCATACCAGCTGGAAGACAGAACATATATATATTAAAAAAAGAAACAATATAACGGAAGAGCACAAGAGTTGAAGGCGACAACAAAGCGTCCTCTAATGGGAAGTTATTAGAGAACCCTATTGTAGACCTGAAGCAGTACTCAAGGCGGACTAATCTAGAACTTAAAGGAGTACCGTTAACTGAAAAGGAAGACCTCAGTCAAACACTACATAAGGTGGCCTCTTGCCTGAGTGTTCCACTTTCGGATCATGACGTGGATGTGGTGCATCGTGTCTCCACAAAAGGGGGCGGCCTGCCCAATATAATCGTCAAATTCAACTCTCGAGCTACCCGTGACAAGCTTCTGTTTGCCGCAAAAAAGACGCGGCTGAATGCGTTCCTGCTGGGTTACCAAGTGGATAGCCCAGTATACGTGAATGCCCGTTTGGGTCCCGAAAACAAAATTTTGCTCGGAAAAGCTATCCAGTGCAAACGGGAAAGACACCGTAAATTTGCATGGGTTGCTGATGGCGAAATTCTAATGCGGAAGTCCGAGAACTCGAGAGTTGTACACGTCACATGCGATGACGACCTGATGAAAATAGTATAAATAGCGGTTTGCAACTACTGGTACTCCTATAACTAACATCATGCCACTCTCTGTAATCACAGCTTACAACGTACCCCAAAACAACAATATCTCTGTCTTCTACACGAACATCCGCAGTTTAAACAAGAATTTGAACTTGCTCCTTGCGTTCTTATCTACGCATGCCCAACCTAACGATGTTATAGCGTTGACGGAAACATGGCTAAAAAAGGGCGACAATTTCAACATCGATGGGTGCACATTCATATGTAATCCACGAGAGTCACGCACGCGTGGCGGCGGTGTGGCCGTCTTTGTGAAATCAGGATACTCGTTTACGAAACTAGAATCTGTCACTGCAGCTACGCAGATCTTGAATCATTGTTCACCAACCTGGAGTGTTCCCTTATCATAGGAGTTATATACCGTCCTCCGAACTCATCTTACGTTTCTTTTCTAGATATGCTTGAAAAGGCGCTATTTGCAATCGCGGCAAACTACAATATTCCCATTGTCATTACGGGAGACTCAATTTTGATACCTGCAGTCTAGCGTCTTCAGATTACCAGTTTTTGCTTGCTTCTTTCAATCTTCAAACTTTATTTCTACGCCCACACGTTTAACCAGCACCCCAGCGACGATCATAGACCACGTGTTGACAAACATATCCACCCCGATCAATGCAAGTGTGTATGACTAATCAATCTCTGATCACCTTCCTATTTGTATCTCGATTATAGACCTGTCCAAGACTGCACTTAAAAATCACCCTGTCATTAGCAAAATAGATTATACCCTATTAAGGAACGAACTTCTATCTCTGGTACCAAGCAGTCTGTACCATGATGATGTAAATACTGAGGTTGCCAATCTAATCGAAACTATAAAGACTGCAATCAGTAACGCTAGTGGTACCGTATCTTCTCACTCTTATAATGTCCCGATCTGCCCTTGGATGACTCAAGACATTCTTGTTATCCTGAAGAAAAAACAGTTCTGGTACAATAAATGGAAACAACATAAACATAATCATTATTACTTAGGGCAGAAAAAGGTTACGGAATAGATCTGTGGCAATATTCCGCGTACGCAAGAAGAACTACTTCTCCAGCTTGATTCAACGCGCGAATGGGGATACAAAAACAATGTGGAAAACTATACGAGGAGTTGTAGGAAATTCTAGTTCGCATCGTATTCTCCCTTTAACAATAGACGAAGAAACTACTGAAAGCTTCAACTCATTCTTTACTAGTATTGGCCCGTCCTTGGAATCTAGTAATCGTGACTCTAAACATGTGTTTAGTCAGCTCCATATCCAATACCTTCTTTACTCATGACATAGAATTAGTAGAGCTGTTATCTACCGTGAAAACATTGTGTAATAACGAAACCCCAGGGTTGGATGGAATCACTGTCCATCTGATCAAGGATAACATAGACATATTAGGCCCCATCTTGTGCCACATTTTCAATCATTCCCTAGCAACCTCGTCCTACCCTGATCCTCTAAAAGTCGCCAAAGTATTACCCGTATTTAAAGACGATGATTGCTGTGACCCTTCATGTTACCGCCCGATATCAGTTCTCAGTATAATAAATAACATCTTTGAAAAGCTACTTTCTTCTCGAATCAACAAATTTTTGGAAAAATATCAAATTTTATGTCCGCAACAGCATGGTTTCCGTCCGGGATATTCTACTTCCACAGCAGTTCAAACATTGACACAAAATGTCAACACAGCTTTACATAGCCATAAACTAGTTTCTATTGTATTTCTTGACCTACAGAAGGCATTCGACACTATCGACCACAGCATCCTTAAAAAAATAAATAACTATGGCTTTAGAAACGAAACCTTTGAGTTCTTTTCCAGCTACTTCACTCATCGTAGTCAAATTGTTTCTCTAGGTGGCATCACTTCTTCGCAAAAACCGATTAGCACAGGGGTCCCACAGGGATCTGTCCTGGTCCCTTTGTTCTTTATATTATATGTAAATGACCTACCACTGGTTATTAATTCTGCAGAGATACTATTGTACGTGGATGATGCAGCTTTAATTGTTACGGGGGAAAATATGCAAGAAATTGAAACAAGAACAAATGCTGAAGTAGCAAATATATCACATTGGTTCAAGGCAAATAAACTACCGTCAACGCGAAAAAAACAAAGTACATGATAATCCATTCCCGTCATAAGCCAATAATCTAGACAGCATTCAACTGAAGATAAATAATTATGCACTTGAACGCATCAATTCATTTAAATACCTTGGTGTAGTTATCGACAACCATTTTCACTGGCAACCCAATATAATATCAGTGTGCTCGAGGTTATCTTCGGGTTGTCATGCATTGTTGCAAGCGAGAAATTATTTTGGCCTTGCAATATTATGGATCTTGTACTTTTCTCTCATCAACTGTCATCTGTCCTACTGCATTGATTCATGGGGTTGGACTTACACTACATACCTGCAGCCTTTACGAAAACTACAGAAGCGCTCACTAAGAGTAATAACGCACTCAAGCCACGATCATCCCAGCGCACCCCTTTTTAGTAAACCACAACGTTTACCAATGGACAGTTTGCGTCAACAGAGAACAGCCATCGCCATTAATATTATCATCAGGTATAACCGTCCTGTTCATTCGTTCATTCTTTGCTCCTCATCCCGCCCTACGAGGAATAGTGCTGCCGGTAATTTTAACCTTCCTCCCACGAACAACGTCTATGGAGAACGGCGTTTGCAGTTCGTCGGTACCAAAATCTGGAATAGATTGCCTCAGGATATAAAATCGGCTGTTAACTTTCCTCTGAAAATAAAAAAAAACACTTCCTTGGAATCCTTAATGGGTCTCTGTAACCCCCTTAATAGTAACAAAATCGTTCAATTCTTGTATATAAGTATCACTACGTCCAGTGAAAGTTTACTGCGTAGTTGTTATTACTCATTGCCTTTGTTTTGTTTCTGTATAAACATTACATGTTTCTGTTATTTTACCTAAGTTGGAGTATCTGAATATATATGTCTGTACAATGCCTAACCTTCTTTACTATATCCGCAATGTTTAACATCTTGTATCCTGGTTCAATGTCTTGTTCTATTGTTTTGCTACATGTGCTATTGTTGCCTTGTGCTATCGTTTGGATACTGTGCCATCTTGTATCGCATCATTGGACCCTACTCTAGTCTTTGGCTAAGGGTCCAAAGAGTTTTTTGAACTATCATGTTGGAATTGAAAATGAAGTGAAATGATTTGAAACACGAAACGTCTCTGATAACATTTTTGACACCCCCTTGATCGGCGTGCTGTCTTTTTCTGTCCACAATGCCAATTGAAAGTTTATTCTAAAAAAAACAGAAAATAGGAAAGCTCCGATTGCCACATTTTAACACACCAGAAAGGCAATAATTTGGAAAAAAAACACCAGCACTCGTCGCCATTTTCGTATTATATGCCCTCGTTTTCAGTGCTATCATTAGAATATCGCACCAAAACTCCCACCAATGAGTCTTTTAAAAAGACTGATTAGACAGGTCTTCAGCCAAACTTGCGTGTGGTCGTACGGATCATACAGTAATAACATTAACGAGCTCATTACAATTAAATTTCGGTGCCCCGTTGGCGTCGTTGCTTGTGAGCGGAAAAGCAGCATCTTCAACGGCTGAAAAATTGAGAGAGGTGCAAATAAACTAAATTATAAAATTTTCTATTCGACTGAGAATCGAACCTAGCTTTTTCCTTTTTTTGGTGGCGAGCAGCTATTTTCGCACAAAGCGACATCATTGCTTACAAAATGTTCCAAAAGTAACACTAGATTGCCCGTGTGTTTGTTTTGAGCCCAGGGTTGCTGCTCGTGACTCCTTTGTGTCAAATTGTGGACTTTTTGACCCGTTTGGTGACAAGAATGTTCAGTGGGTGCCATGCTATTTTCTGGCTTCCGTTGAACTTCTCGTTTTACATAAAAGGTGTTGATTATTCATCGATAGTAAAGACTGTTTATAATACCACTCCGGCTTTATTCGCCTGAAAATTTGGCGACAATATTATATTAAATGACCCCATTGAGGTTCATTACATCAGGGCTTGTCATGTTTTTTTATTATCACGTCACACACACACACACACACACACACACACATATATATATATATATATATATATATATATATATATATATATATATATATATATATATATATATATATATATATATATATATATATATATTTCTTGAAAGTCTTCCTGGATTCCGGTCGAGTTATAAGTCATCAGAAGAAGCGAACGAGCAAACGAAAACGACTGGCAATAAAGCATCGTTTTTCGTTTGCTCGTTCGCTTCTTCTGGTGACTTATATATATATATATATATATATATATATATATATATATATATATATATATATATATATATATGATATATATATATATATATATATATATATATATATATATATATATATATATATATATAGATGTATATATATATATGTGTGTGTGTGTGTGTGTGTTCTTCAAATAAATTCTGTGCTACGTTTAATTTTGGAATATTACGAACACTGCCCAGAGATACCTTCCCGAAATTAATTTCACCCTCCCTTAAATATGAATAACACACTATAGAGGCAACATTTTTTATGTTGCCTCTATAGTGTGTTATTGGATACTGTAGAATATTTTGTAAAACACGCCTGGATTCCTACAGTGCGGAAAGTAGTGATAGTAATTCATCTGCTTAAAGATAACAAAGGCTACGCTCTGGACAACATTAACCCATTTCGTTAACCTATACCTAAGTAAAGTTAATTGAGATAATATTACACGCTTGGCTAACAAAACTCGAGACTGCGAAATTATTCATGACTGCTTTGCGCAAACACGTACACGGACACAAGGAAAAGAGGCAACAACACGTTGCGTCCGTGTTGTTTGCCTCTTTTCCTTGTGTCCGCGTACGTGTTTGCGCAAAGAAGTCATGAATGAGTACCAACTCGCCCAACTTTCAGTACTGTTGCGAAATTATTATTGAGTCCCCGTCAAGTTGTTTTAGACTAAGCACGTCTATCTGGAGCCCACACGTTGATTTGGACAGCAGAATCCAGCTAGTACGGTGCCAGAATGCAGCACTAGCTACTTCAGATCGGCTGCTAACCCGATGATGGAGGGGTCAATCCCGGCCAGGGCAATCGCGTTTCGATGAAGGCGGAATGGTAGAGAACGCCCACGTGCGGTGTAAGTGCACGTTAAAGAACATCATATGGTCAAAACTTCCAGCGTACACCACCACGTCGTCTTCCAAATTCATACAGCGGTTTCGGAACGTCAAACCACTGAAATTATTATTATTCACTTTAAATATTTCTAAAGCACACAACAAGGTCGAGTACCCAGTTTTACTAGAAAAGATGAACAAGATTGGCTTACCTGACTGCAACATTACTTGGATTTGGTGGTGGGATATGTGTGGGTGCGGACTCAGGATCGTGGCTTGTACTGTTGGTTGGCGCCCGAGTTGGCCTGTTCTGTCCACAACTGAATTTTTTTTTTTGCTGGACTGGCAGTTTTACTGTGTAGAGAGTAGAATTTCAATGAAAAAATTAAGACAAATACTCGCTGTCCCCCAGGCGTTGCTTTGTCTCAGTTACAATTTAATATCTCGTTTAACTCCATTCCGCGTCGCCAAGAATAAGCACGCATATATGTTTACTCTGATTATATGGCTTTCTTTCCTTCAGCGGATGACATTAAATCGCTTGATGCCTATTTCATAGTCTGCTTCAATGTGTCTTGGGAGTTTACTTATCTATCTTGGAATATTGCCTAGACAATATTGGTGTAGGCCAATAATGTACAAAAGGGTGCAGTTCTGGCATTATGTTCGTAAGACCATATGAAATAACTCCTTTATTCCAGCAAGCACGCATTCCCCAGGTGCAAATAGTCAGCCTCGTCAAAATTATTTATCGTGGAAAGCTTAACTTAACTGGCGTATGCATATCGACCATACAGCATCGAAAGCGTCACGTGCGATCGGCATACTCAGAAGGAATAGCAATATTTTATGGGGCTCGTTACAGATGCATTGTTAATGATGTATCGTATGTACATACGCTCCATATTGTAGTTTGGATATACGTATTTCCTGGCACTCCAGCATGGCAGTTACGTCTTCTGCTTTTACTTGGACACCAAGCATTTTGCTGGTGCCTTGGGGGCAGATGGACGAAGTACACTGAGGAGCAGAGCGGTACTTCACCATTGTGCAGCACTCGCCACAGAAAAAAGTATATATATATATATATATATATATATATATATATATATATATATATATATATATATATATATATATATATATATATATATATATATATATATTCAAGGCGTTTATTAGCCGGCAACGAGCGAGAATATGCAATGGCGACAGTCACAGCAAAGCACGGGCTCTCAGCGCGAGCGGCGTCCTTGTTGGGTAGCCCCACTAGAAGGTACGCAAGAGTTCGACCCATTTCATAGTTCGGAGGCTTCGCTACAATTACCCCGGGGTCGAAGAGGGAGCCGCCTGGCGACCTAACAGCTTGTTATTATTAGCGGGTCATAATAAGCCTTCAGGCGCTCCACGTTGACGATGTCTCGCCCACGGCGGCGCATGTCCGAAGATTGTTCAACGGGTTCGATCAGATAGTTGACGGGTGAGGTGCGCTCGATGGCACGGTAGGGGCCTTCGTATTTGGGACGTAGTTTGGAAGAGGGGCCAGCGGCAGAGGTTGGGGTCGAGAGCCATACAAGCGCACCAGGAAGGAACTTGGGCTCAGAAGTGGTGGAGCCATCACGGATACTCTTCTGCCGCTCTTGATCTTGCGTCGTAAAAGTCTTGGCAAGCTCGCGACACTCTTCAGCAAGCCTGGCTGTCTCGGAAATAGGTGTACACTCAGATAGATCTGGCGTGTACGGGAGTATCGTGTCCATGGTGTGCGACGGGTGCCTTCCGCACAGCAAGTAGAAAGGTGAAAAACCGGTCGTGCTCTGAGGGGCGGTGTTGTAGGCGTAGGTGACGAAGGGCAGTATATTATCCCAATTAGTGTGGTTGGCAGCGACGTACATAGAAAGCATGTCGCCGAGGGTGCGGTTAAAGCGTTCGGTGAGGCCATTCGTCTGTGGGTGGTAAGCAGTAGTTTTGCGGTGGACAGAATGGCACTCCGTCAGAATGGCTTCGACGACTTCCGACAAGAAGACACGGCCTCGATCGCTGAGAAGCTCTTGGGGTGGTCCGTGGCGCAGTATAAATCGATGCAGCAGGAAGGACGCAACATCGCGCGCAGCAGCCGCAGGGAGAGCAGCGGTTTCGGCGTATCGCGTTAAATGGTCAACGGCAACGATGGCCCAGCGGTTACCAGCCGACGTCAGAGGAAGTGGTCCATACAAATCGATACCTACGCGCCCAAAGGGACGGTCAGGGCAAGGTAACGGTTGTAGACTGGCGTGCGACATGTGGGCTGACGGTTTACGGCGTTGGCAAGTGAGGCAAGAGCGAACGAACTGCTGCACATAGCGGTACATCCCGCGCCAGAAGTAGCGTTGTCGAATGCGATGGTAGGTTTTGAATACTCCAGAGTGCGCGCATCGCGGATCAGAATGGAATGATTCACATATCTCTGACCGCAGACTGCGGGGTATCACGAGTAACCACTGCCGGCCGTCGGCGTCGTAATTGCGTCGGTGTAGGAGGCCGTCACGAATGGCGAAATGGCGAGCTTGACGACGCAATGCACGCGTGGATGGCGTTGCGGATGGGTCAGAAAGCATGTCGATGAGCGGGCCGATCCAATTATCCTTTCGCTGTTTGGTAGCGATGATGTCAACATCAATGGCAGAAACAGCAGCCGAGGATACTGAGCAGAGCACATCACCTTCAGGCAGAGGGGAGCGCGAGAGGGCGTCGGCGTCAGCATGCTGGCGTCCGTTGCGGTACAGCACGCGGATATCGTAGTCTTGTAAGCGAAGAGCCCAACGGGCGAGACGGCCTGAGGGATCCTTCAATGATGAAAGCCAGCATAGTGCATGATGGTCGGTGACGACATCGAATGGGCGACCATACAAATAAGGTCGAAACTTTGTAAGAGCCCAGACGATCGCCAGGCACTCTTTCTCCGTGACGGTGTAGTTTTTCTCGGCTCTCATGAGCGTACGGCTTGCATATGCTACGACATATTCAGGGAATCCGGGTTTTCGCTGCGCCAGGACAGCGCCGAGGCCTACTCCGCTGGCGTCCGTGTGCACCTCCGTTGGGGCTGTAGGGTCGTAGTGGCGTAGAATGGGAGGCGACGTCAACAAATGGCGGAGCTTCGCGAACGCGTCGTCGCACTCGGATGACCACGAATTGAAGGGCCCGTTGCTTCCAAGGAGCTTCGTCAGCGGTGATATGATCGTGGCGAAATTTCGTATGAAGCGTCGGAAGTATGAGCACAGGCCCACGAAACTACGCAGTTCTTTGACAGATGCAGGTTTGGGGAATTCGGCCACGGCCTGAAGCTTGGCAGGATCAGGAAGAATGCCGTCTTTGGACACGACGTACCCCAGTATGGTGAGTTGCCGTGCTGCAAAGCGGCACTTTTTCAGATTTAGTTGTAAGCCGGCATTGCTCACACGTGCGAAAACTTCTTTCAGACGTTGGAGATGCGTGGAGAAATCCGGAGCAAAGACAATGACATCGTCGAGGTAACACAAGCACGTGTACCATTTCAAGTTGCGCAGAATGGTGTCCATCATGCGCTCAAAGGTCGCAGGTGCATTACATAGACCAAACGGCATGACGTTAAACTCGTACAAGCCGTCTGGCGTGACGAAGGCGGTCTTTGGTCGAGCGTCGTCAGCCATGGGTACTTGCCAGTACCCCGAGCGCAGATCGAGAGAAGAAAAAAAATCGGCTCCATGAAGGCTGTCAATCGCGTCATCGATGCGTGGCAGTGGATAAACATCCTTATTGAGCCGTCTGTAGTCTACACAGAACCGCACAGAACCGTCTTTCTTCGCAACAAGAACAACAGGAGACGCCCATGGACTGTCGGAGGGCCGAATAACGTCGCGTCGGAGCATATCGTCAACCTGATCATTAATTACTCGACGTTCAGCAGGCGACACGCGATATGGACGTTGCCGTAAAGGTGGATAGTCACCAGTGTCGATGCGATGCGTAACAACGGACGTGCGACCGAGAGAACATCGCCCGACATCGAAAGAAGAACGATATTCTTGTAACAGGTCCAGAAGTTGGGAACGCTGTACGGCCGTAAGGTTGTCAGCGATGGAGGGGCCAAATACATCAGCAGACGACGAATCAGAAGTGGAAACAGCATTGATGGTACACGACCTGGGAGCGCGCGTGTCATCGGGTACGTCCAGGACTTGTGCGTCGTCGACTGGTTCCACTCTGCCGAGACATTCCCCTCGAAGCAAGGTAACAGCGTACGGGAACGGATTGCTTACAAAAATAGCAGTGTTGCCCTGGTTGACCTGCACGGTCGCGAAAGGTACTAGCAACCCTTTCCTGCTGCAAGCGTGGTCAGATGGCGAAACAAGTCCAATGGTGTCGGAGAGACCAGCGCAGTAGACAGACACAGCCGTCGTCGAGCTTGGAGGCACTGTTGTATCGTCTCTCGTTAGAATCTTGCTCAGTGTCGGGGGAATGTCTTCTGGCGTCAAATGCGAGAAGGGTGAGAGCTCAATTTCGGCAGCGGCACAATGGATGACGGCGTCATGGCGGGAGAGAAAGTCCCATCCCAGGATGACGTCATGAGAGCATGCCTGAATGACGATGAACTGGGCGACATACAGAACGTCCTGGATGACAACGCGAGCTGTGCACCCTGCTGTAGGATGAATCCGGTGCAAACTCGCAGTACGAAGGGATAACCCAGAAAGTGGTGTCGTCACTTTTCGAAGTAAGCGGCAGAGTTTTTCGTCCATAACTGATACGGCAGCTCCAGTGTCAATAAGAGCCGATGCACAAACACCGTCCACAAGCACGTCAATGACATTCGAGGGACTGCTCTGAGGGCTTTCACATTGCGATAGCGTCGCCGTCCTTGCCTCTGGGACTGCGACGACTAGTTTTCCCGCTCATGAGATGCCGCACTTGGCCGCATGGGAGACAGGGAACGGCGTCGTGGAGACGGTGATCTTCGAGATGGACCTGGGCGAGATCGAGGGGGCATAGACGGCGGTTCTTCGCGATAAGGACGGCTGAGTTGGCCAGCAACAGGTGAAGAAATTGGAGCCGGCTGTACGCGATGGCAATAACGGGCCACGTGACCGGCGTAACCGCAGGCAAAGCAGATGGGCCGGTTGTCGGGTGTGCGCCATCTGTTCACCGGGGTAGGTCTCACCCATGTCGCAAGGGCTGATTGACGGAACGGTGGCTGCATGGTGGACTGAAGCTGAGGCTGAGGGGTTACGTCAACATACGTAGCGGGCATACCCGCTGCAACGGACGGAGGTCGTGCAGCAGCTTCAGCGTAGGTCAGAGGGGCGGGTGCTTGAACGACTTGGGGTGGCCTGGCGACCCCTTGCGCGTAACTCAGGGACGCAGGAGCCGGAGGCTGTTGGGGGTGGTAAGCAGGCATTACCTCCGCTATTTCCTGTTCAATCGCTCGGCGGATGGGAGGGAGAAGGGTAGTAGCCGATTGTTGAACAGCAGGTTGGTGGGAAAAGGGCAGGAGGGAGAACTGACGCGCGATTTCCTCACGGATAAAGAACTTCAGTTCTGCCATCAACGCCACTTGGTCACAACTGGCCTCCAAGCCAGCAAGCGTTGCAGCTCGTGGTGGGGAGCGTCGGGTCGTCGAACGCTGCCGGCGGAGCTCCTCGTAGCTCTGGCACAGTGTGATGACCTCAGCCACCGTGCCGGGGTTTTTGGCGAGCGGCATCGTGAAGGCATCATCGTCGATGCCTTTCATGATGTTTCGGATCTTGTCAGACTCGGACATGGTGTGATTGGATTTGTTGCATAGGTCCAGGACATCTTCAATATAGCTGGTGAATGACTCACCAGCCTCCTGAGCACGTTCACGCAAGCGCTGCTCGGCTTGCAGCTTGCGAACAGCAGGGCGGCCGAAGACGTTGACGATTGCGGTCTTGAAATCGGACCAGGTGGCAAAATCGGACGCGTGGTTGTTGTACCACAAACTGGCGACACCGGCAAGGTAAAACACCAAGTTTGTCAGCTTGCCGTCCTCGTCCCATTTGTTGGGGACGCTCACGCGGTCGTAAATGGCGAGCCAGTCCTCCACGTCAGTGCCATCAGCGCCAGTGAAGATGGGTGGATCGCGGATTCTGGGGACACCGGGACAAGGGGGTGGCATTGGAGGAGGCGTTTGCTGAGAAGCGTCTTGGTACATAGTAGGTGGCAGGGTACGTGATCGTAGCTCCAAAGGCATAGACAGGGATCGCAGCACTCTCCACCAAATTGTTAAGGCGTTTATTAGCCGGCAACGAGCGAGAATATGCAATGGCGACAGTCACAGCAAAGCACGGGCTCTCAGCGCGAGCGGCGTCCTTGTTGGGTAGCCCCACTAGAAGGTACGCAAGAGTTCGACCCATTTCATAGTTCGGAGGCTTCGCTACAATATATATATATATATATATATATATATATATATATATATATATATATATATATATATATATATATATATATATATGTTTTATCGCAGGTGTTTAGAAAAAAAACTAGATTATTATTGGTTGGAATTGGATGGCCATGAGGACGTTCTGTGGCGGCTTCGCAAGTCCATTTGTTTGCAGGACCAGAGCCACGACGGTGATGCCATCTTTGGTGACAGCCTTCACCGCACATTCAACAAAAAGTCCTGCGTCTTACACCACCTCGTCCTTTATAATACACCGTGACGTTTTGGGAGTTTTATCTACATATTTCGTAGGAATGTGTCACTATACCATAAGCTCACCGCAAAAACAACTGAAGACGTCGTGGCCAATGACGTAAAAAAGAAGCTAAAGAGATTACAGGACCGCCGAATCGATGCGGAAATTTCGTGGGCACCAGGCCATAGCGGCACGGACGGGAGCAACGAAGCCGCTCAGGTGGTCACCACGCAAGCGGGTGAGCTTGGCTATTCATTCATTACATCACACCCCAGTTCGTCGCCAAACAAGGCGGACCGCCTCCATTCCTATCTAAAAATGACGCCTGAAGGCTCTTCTAGCAGACCCTTTAGTAAACGAAGTAGAAAGCGAAGGATCTTACAAGCTCCACCAGCACCTATGTTGACCGATAAGTGCGCACTTACTCGCCAGCAAGAGATATTTTTGAACAAGGTTATGACCAATGCAGCATAGACACCACATGTACTCGAGAAATGGTTTGTAGCCAGGCAAGCAATTGGTAACTCTCGGTGCCCGCGTTGTCAAGAAATATGCCGAGCTGAATAACACCACCTCGTTTGGGTTTTCTCTGCTTTCTCGTGAGGACAAACACATATTCAACACCTGCCACGCGACAACATAGGAAGCTTAGGCGTTGGGCTACAGTGTAATGATTAAGCTCAAAAAATACTAGTGACCTATGCTTGTACAAGTGGCCTGTTTTGCTGGTCTAGAGTAGGTGGACCAACTCGGGTGAATGTGACTTTTAAAACGTCTACTACAACGGATGAACGCGAACTGGTGCAATCTTAGTATGCTCCCACTGTGCACCTAATAATTCATTTCTCTCATATTCCCAAACTGCGGCCCAGCGCCATCCTTTTCCTGAAAAAAGGTTCCATTCATTCATCTATATATACTTGTAGATGCGGTAGTGAGACACGCTTACTGAAATAAAATCCCGGACTAATTATTGTCGTGCGGCGGAAACTCTAGGCGATGAGCGAAAACACTCGCACATAGTTTTGCTTTCTTACCAGCAATGCGGTCAGTCTCATCAGTGGGACCGTCTTCCACCCGGAAGATATCGTTGCCCTACTGATTGGGTCACAACTAAAACTATTTCATAGTTACACAATAAAACATTCGTTGCAGGTGTTAGTTGACCATTGCGAGTCGGTTTATTCGACAAAGATACTGCCTGAAGCAGGCTATCCGCACACAGGAGTAGAGGCTCCTGTAGCTTGGTTGAGAGTGTAGTCCTTGCTCCGATGTCACCTGCAAGAAGGCGCCACTCGAACGTCTCCAGACGAATTAAGTTACAGATGAGTGATGTCACCTAGGGTTGACAGACTACGCACGAATTTCTTTATTTCCAGAAATCTAGGACACCTGAAAAGAAACGGATATATTCAGATGTTTTAGATACGTTGACGACTCTGTTTCTTGAGAAGTGAGACAAAGGCTGCTTTGAATATAACGGTTTTAACATATTCATACTTGTCGGCGGCTGCCTACAGCTCCTGGTGCACGCATGAGGTGCATGGTTCTTGAAGAAATTGGGGGATCCTTGAGCTTCGCCTTAAGCTTAAGCTTCGACTTGAACGGAATAGCGATGTGCTGTCCATAGGGCGCACATTCACCACTTTGTCTATACTTTTCAACGCGAAGCATTTATTAGCAAACTTCAACGACATTGAGCGGATCTATCTATCTATCTATCTATCTATCTATCTATCTATCTATCTATCTATCTATCTATCTATCTATCTATCTATCTATCTATCTATCTATCTATCTATCTATCTGTCCATGACTTTCAGCACTCCTGGCCGTCTCGATAGTGGTATCGGTACCAGAATCGGCATGGCATAACATGACTGTATGGCGAGCGTAATTGACTAGTCATAACATTAAAATTATGGCATGTATTTATGTGAATCATGACATGTATGTAATGAATGTTATGATTAACATTTCATGGTCTTGCTGCTTTTGCGGTGCTTTCGTTCGCATGACATTCTGCAAAACTGGTATGGTATGACAGGACATCATGGCGAGCATAAGTAACCAACCCTAACGTGGAAATCATGAGGTGCATGTCATGATATTCTTGTCATGACTAGTCATGACAACACGCCAAGCTCAAGTAGTTGCGCTGGTTTCACATATACCAAATTCGGTTTTACTGGACGTAAATGGATGACGAAGGTACAAGACTGGTGCAAACACGATAATCATGAGATGCGTGTCATGTAAGAACATCACTACATGCCACGTTCATGACGCGCTCGCGGCCGTTTTGTTAGCTTCCCATATATCAACTTTGGTGTTACGTGACTTCAGTGGATGACGAAAGTATATGGCTGTTGCAAACATGGTAATCACGACATGTGCGTTATGTAAGAACACTATTATATGTACGCTCATCGCGCGCTCGCAGCCGTTTCGCTTGATTCACATGTAAAAAAATGGTGTTACGTGACCTCAATGAATGACGAGGGTATATGGCTGGTGCAAACATGATAATCATAACCTGACTGTCACCTAAGAACATGTTAGCATATACGCTCATTGCGCACTCACAGCCATTTCGCTAGCTCCACATATTCTAAAATTGGTATCACGTCGCGTTAATAGATGACGAAGGTAAAAGACACATCCAAACATGATAACCATGGCATAGGAGTCATGTACGGCATAATTTACGTCCACCTCGTAACGTTGTCCTTATTTTGAAGTCACATATCAACCTTCCTCATACGTGCTTCGAATTTAATTGACTCCCACAGTACGTTGGATCTGCCAATTTTTTATTAGGAGCGAAGCTCTTCAGGTTTGCACTCCGCCGTCGCCGTCGAAGTTCCCTGCGCCGGGAAAGCGTGCCGAACAAAACAACAAGTGTGCTCCCGCTGTGGCGCAGAGGGACAAGGGCGCAGCGACAGATGACTCGTGCAACGCTGCGCGTATCGTACACACACTCCTCAGTCGTTTGTGCCACCGAGTTCACTAGACGTTCTCCCCGCATCTCACCATGCGTGGAAAGTTTAACTGGCGTATGCATATCGAAGATACAGCATCGAAAGCGTCACACCTTCATGAAATCCAGCAGCAACATCAGGTAGATAGGCCTTTGCCTCCCATTTATGAGGAGCTTTGTTCATCGGTTGTATTCGTCCATGAAACAGCTGCTATAGTTTTTATGTACGATGTCACTCGAGAAGTTTCATTGTGGAGTACTATATTGTAATTGATAAGTTGCACGGGGCTTGCGGCAGTGAACCTGTCGCACATGACTACATTCTGTGTAATGCGTAGCATTCTTTGTTGACCACTCACATAAAATGTGCGTGAAATGGTTGCGAACTTGCCATGCACCAGCTACATGCTCGTAAGGTAATAGCTGCAAAAACGTTTGTGCCTTTTGCAATGGGTGACCAAATTTAGGCCATGAAGTCGGTGTCGTAATCACATGTACTGATGCTCGATGGCAATGAACGCTTGTACCACGCACTATTACTATGATATCATATGTCCAATTATGAAGCCTGTATAAAGAACGCGTGTGTTTGTGAAGCATGAAAGTTGTCTTCACTGAAATAATAAGCAGATGAAGATATCCCCTAATTCCGAGGAGAGAGAGAGAGAAATAAATAAAAGGAAGAGACAGGGAGGTTAACCTAGAAGAACTGGTTTGCTACCCTGTACAGGGGTGGGGAAAAGGGTCGGAAAGAGAATAGAGATAGAGATATATAAAATAAATTAGAAAAAAAATCACATGTGCACACATTCAGGGAGTTCCGATCACAGTCGTTTAGATAGGCCTGTTGGACGCAAGAAGCGCAGGAGCGCCTTCACAGCCTTCTTCTGCGACATAAAAGTCCTGTCGGTAGCGCAGGATTCTTTCTTGCGAAAGAGTATGGTTGTCCAGTTCGTCTAGTGCATTGCAGAGTGACTGTCTATGCAAGCAGTATTGTGGGCATTCACACAGAATGTGCCAAGTTGTCTCGTCACTGCTGCAATGGTCGCATGCAGCAGTGTCAGCCATTCCTATGCGGAACGCGTACGCATTGGTGAATGCGACGCACAACCACAATCTGCACAGCATAGCAGCGTCTCATCGGCGTAATTCCGGAGGAATTCGAAGACTGTTCTCTCTTTATATTAATGATGTCCCGCGATCCCTACAAAGGTCAAGGGCACTGATGTACGCGGACGACACTGTTTTAGTTTTCACAGGACACTCCTTAGCAGATTTACAAAATGACGCGATGACCGATTTATCGAACATTTCGGAATGGTTTGCCAGGAATCAGCTGACTGTTAACTGTACTAAAACAAAGTATATGGTGTTTCACTCTCGTAGGAAACATATTGACGCTGAATCTCTTAACCTAACAATAAACAACACTCCTATTCAACAAGTTCCTTGTTTTAAATATTTAGGCGTCACTTTTGATGAACACTTACACTGGCATGAGCAAGTACAAAGTGTGTGCGCAAAGCTAGCCTATGGCTGCTATTCTCTAATAAAAGCTCGCCAATATTTTCCACAAGCTATTCTCCGCACACTCTACTTTTCATTGTGTCATTGTCACATAGGTTACTGTCTGGAATCGTGGGGTGTGACGTACAACAGTTATCTAAAAACTCTTGAGCGACTTCAAAAGCGTACACTGAAAATCATAAGCCAAGGTGAATCAGTAAGTAATATTTTCCAATCACAACGCATTCTCTCAGTTCCGATGTTGCGTGACTACAAAATTGCTGTTTCAGTAAATAACATAATTAATAGAAATTCACCTTTGCCTGCTGATCTTTTTTCAATTCCTAAACGCAATACGCGACATGCTTCGAATGGTAATTTCAATCTGCCCAAATGTTTTAATGTTTACGGAGAAAGACTGATACAGTTTAGTGGAACAAAAATATGGAACACGGTCCCCCTAGAGATTAAAACGGCACGTAATTTCAGCATGGCATGTAAATCATTTTTTCTGTGGAGTCAAGACATGTAAGCATGTGTGTGTGATTCGATTTTCATTGTATTTTTTTAATAAGTGCCTATGTATAGAAACTAGCTGCAAGCTAATAAGTATGCATATCTGCAAGAAAAAATGTATTACTGTGTTATCTGTATCACATGATTGTTTTTTTTATGTTGTTACCTCAGAGCTGACCTGTACACTTTTTTATGTTGCACATTGTATTGGACCGTCCACTAGCCACTTTAGGCTATCGGTCCAAATAATCCCTGTAATTGCATATATCTATTTATGAAAATAAAGCTTCATTGATTGATTGATTGATTGATTGACTGAGAGTTGGGTCTAAGGTACAGAATTGTTGTATTGGAACACCTGTTTGCCACGCAAACTGTGTGCCTTCCATCCTCACTTGGACCCGAAAAGCAGTATCATGTATTTTATTTTCACCTTGCTTACTTTTCCGGTCACGGACAATATCAAGATTTTTCCCACAATAGCAACAATATGCCCAAGCCCAGGCCAGAATTTCCGCGTATACGGCGGTTCTTAATGCTTTCGCGTTAAAACGTGAAAGAGACAAGACCTTGGAACAAAAATACATATAATACCACAGAGACTAATTACACTATTCGATATTATGAAGAATCAGCGTCCACATTGTTGTGCGCGCTTGTACTTGTGGCCGCACGACTAATGTCTCTCGTTTAAGGGCATGAGTCAGTGTGGGTTGGATAGGTGAAGAGGAAAGCGGGTTGGCGGATGAACAGTTTTTGTTTTGGAATGCTCTAGTGGACTCTTCCATTTTTTGCACATAATTTTGAGGGCGCCAGTTCGCCCATAATAAACTAGCTTTTGGTGTTTCTTCTCTTGAACCCTTTACAATAAGATGTTTCTATTTTTTCTTCTTTACTTGCAGTGAAGCTTGTTAGAAGAAGCGTTGCATGTGTGTTTTCTTCCTTGGTCCCATCTTTCGCGCTTTTGTTTGAGCACTATGCCTTTTTTTTATCGTTAAGGTTATGAACTTTCGCGAACATTGTACTGCAATCTTAAGAGAGAGCGAGAGAACATAAGGAGAAAGGCAGGGAGCTTAACCAGGGCTGAGACCCGGTAGGCTACCCTGCACTGCGGAAAGGGAGAGGGGGCAGGAAAGTTATAGAGGAGGAGAAAAAAGGTCACTGACTGGGCCGACTCCTAACAGTTTCACATCACAAACGATGAAACAGGCCGGTGTCTTTGAGAAAACGCAACAGTGCTTTCGTTGCCTTTCGGAATAGGTATAGGCAGTGCCATGGTCGCAATACTTCCTCGACAGTGAAATCACTTCCGTCCAGATGATTTAAGACACTGCGCAGGTGAAGCCTTTCGGTTGTGTATGCCAGGCAGTAACATAAGAGGTGTTCAATAGTCTCATCGACGGCGCAGTCGTTGCACTCCGCGCTGTCGGCCATCCCAATCTAAAATGAGTAGGCATTGGTGAAGGCTACGCCCAAACACAGATGGCACAAAACTGTATACCTTCCTGCCGAGAAAGACCAGAGGGTCAATATCTATATATACACTAGTAGTGAAATGAGCCTAGACGGGCAAGTTTCTAATGCTGTTTTTATAATAATTACATCTAAGGACTTGACTGTGGTTTTATCTAAGGATAAGACCGTGGTTTGTCTGGTGACTGAAAAATATTGTCTGCAAAAACAAAACAAAAAATATGCTGGCTTCTTCCGTCATATGAGCGGGTATAGCACAAAAGGGAGATTCAACTACTCCTTACAGTAGTTGAATCTATACACTGCACATTGGTTCAAGATAGCTTGCACAATACTTAAAGGTGTTTGGCAGCTTCGGCCCAATATTTATTGATGTATAACGCCGTTACACGTTGATGCAATCGGTGGTTTGGGGGTAAATCTCGTGTAACAGCCATGATCAATCGTGTGGTAGCTGCAGCAGTTAACGGTGAAAGTGTTATGATACGAGCTGTATGTGACACCAAGACAGCGTCACCAACTGCTCGCAGAAGTTCCACTAAGGTCGCCAATGCACGGCTTTTTAAAGAACTTTTGAACACTGCAACCAGGCTATACAGTGAAACGCAACGCGCACCATCTAGCAAAGTTTTTTTTTTTTTTTCTCGGGGCCAGCATAAGGGGGCAACGCAGTGTCACGGCCATGTTCACAGGCGCATCTTTTTTTATCTTTCTCTCCGGTCACAGACAGATAAGGAGGCACGCGTCATTAAGCTATTCTAACATGATACGGTTAAAGGGCCAGCAAACAGGCTCCGACCACTGCGCCGAAGAATTTCTCCAGCGTGTTTGTGCTAAAGGGTTTGTGCAAATAGCACAACGCTACGGCTCTTTACGCTGTATTAAAAAGCTCGTTTCGCAGAAATTTCGATGTCGTCATTGGTTTCGGCGTTGTTGTTGGCGTCGTTTTCGGCAATGTTGTTGTCGTGGGCCGCGTTAGTTGTGGTTGGTTAACCATCATTTTGTCCATGAGAAAAATAGAGTAGAATGCAGATAGAATAAATGATAAACACTTCCGGGTTCCTTTAAGGGTTGAACCCAGATGCGCGGAAAGCAGATGCTCTACAACAAAGCCACGACGTTCATTGGAACTGTTTTGTAAAAAAAACGAAATATATAATTATCATGTAGTGGAAAGAGTCTGTTTTACGCCTCATCATATAGCATGCAGAAGCGTAAAAACGCGCCAGGCATAAAAAAAATGTGCATTGATAAATGAGTGCATGTTTTAAATCAACACTAAAGTCAAATAACACTTTACGTCAGAGTGAAATCTCACTGTATAACAATGTCTAAAACAAAATTTTCAAAAGCAGTTAGCGAGAATTAGAGTAATTTCAAGAGAACACATGTGCCATGAGTAGTACCTTCGCTAAATGATCCTGATGACGTCAAACTTACCGCTCACAATCATTCATTAGTACTCGAACCAGCTGCTCTAAATTAGGAACTCTACGTGCATCAACAGACGTGATAAAATGCTGGTGGTTCATTTCTATTTGATTAAAAAAAAAGAATCGCCGGCTGTTACTATGAGGAATGGGTTGAGTGGTTCAAAGTTGAATTTTCGCCTTGGTAAACAGGACAGGTCGTGCTATCTAGTGTAGCCCATTCAAACCAAGCGCGATTACCATCTTGGAAGTCAGGTCCGAAAATTCTTCAATGACCGTTGCAGCTGCTATGACACCCACTTCTTTCCCTCTGCTGCGACTAGTGTCGGCGGGTCGGCGGCCGCGCAGTAAAACCAGGCAACGCTGTGCAGGACGACACTGATGTGAAATGGCCACTGTGACACTGGAAGTTTGGAGTGCGCTAACGCAATGCATACCGCAAAAAAGTGATTTTCTCTCAAAATAAGCACTTCCTTGCACAAAAGTAGCGCTACCAGGTTTCTGGCCCACAATTTCGGCAATCAGCACCGACCTAATGTTTGCAACTATTGTCTCTTTAAAGGCCCACCCCTTACAAAGCAATCAGGCATATTTAATCAGCAGTAGCAGCAGAACAATGAACTAAGCCAACAGATGCATAGGTCTCCGTGTTTCCCTACGGACACAAAGTGGACCCTTCGCTGATTCGCGAAAGAAATACTTACGGCGTAGTGGGCTCTTAATAACTGTGCTTGCAATAAATCTTCAATGACGATTTGAAAGGGCCAATGTGACGCTCAGAGTCATGCGGCATGGTTGAGGCATGCACCGAGATCCAGTGCAGGTTACCAATCCAGAGGACAATGCGCAAGAGGCTTGATTAGACCATGGGCATTTACGCTGGAAGGCTATAGCCTCAGGCATCCGCCTATGTTTTTTTAAAGACACTGTTCTTTCTTGGGGACCTTCGACGCAAAAATTTTGGTCTGTCTGTCTGTCTGTCTGTCTGTCTGTCTGTCTGTCTGTCTGTCTGTCCGTCTGTCAGTCTGTCTGTCTGTCTGCCTGCCTGCCTGTCTGTCTGTCTGTCTGTCTGTCTGTCTGTTTGTCTGTCTGTCTGTCTGTCTGTCTGTTTGTTGGTCTGTCTGTCTGTCTGTTTGTTTGTTTGTCTGTCTGCCTGTCTGTACATTTGTCTGTTTTTCCGCTTTTAACGGCATCGTGTACTTGAAATATATCTGGATGAATGCTGTGAGTGGCACGGATGGATGGATGGACGGGTGTATCCGGCAGTGTCGTTTAGATCGGGTGGTGGCTCACGCCACCTTGCCATAAAGTGAAGTAGTATCACTGTGTGTTTAAGGATTGAATTTCACTCGCGCCTCGATTGTAGCCATCAATCAGTTAGCCTCCTCCTAGTGATATCTACCCGTTCAAAATCTATTTTGCCCTCACTGTCCCTAAACCCCAATGCTTTGAAAAATTCGGCGCCATTATATTCGACTATAGGGTGGAAACCTTTACAGAACATTATCAAATATTCAGCTATGTCCTCCTCCTTTGCACGCACTACGTAACGTGTCTGTGTCTTCGTATTTTGCTCGCTATGTCTTGGTCTGCAATACACCCGTTCTAGCCTCGAAGAGCTGAGAACTACCCCGACAATTATCGTATATAGATCTTTTCTCTCGCAATTTCCTGCTTTAAAGTTCGGTATGTCTCCAGTGATGATTTCGTAAGCATTCCCATGTTCCACATGTCCCTCTCTGTTTCCTTCACCTTCATCTTAACCAATATTTCCTTTTGGCGGAAGTTTTTGTTGAGGTTGCCCCCTTGCGGTTTGTCAGTTCACTGAAAAAAAATCGCAGTTGTCTTATTGGCAATGCGCTTAATGGGATTGATGCATAGCAAAAACGCGTTGCAGAAGGCCATGGTCATAGTGCAGCACTTCACTTTGCCAATCCTAGAAGGCAACAAAGATCACTGTGAAGAAAGTTGGAGACATAAAAGGTGCATTTATAAAGCACCTGGGATGTGCGACATAATTTTGTGGCATTGTGCCTATGCGTTAAAGAAAAAGAATTGATCGTAGTACGTAGCGTGCCCAGCTATTGTTTTCGTTAATGGTGGGCATTCCTCTTTACACTCGTTTTTCTAATTTTACTAGGCAGAAGCGTCTTGTGTTAGATTTTATTAAGGATGTTAGTACCAAATTACAGAGCTGCAGTAGTATCCATCACCTCTTGGCACACATTCGCATGTAGGATAGTCGCAAGGGGCATTGAGTCCTTCTCCTCTGCAAGGCTAGAATGGTAGAAAAATTTTCGTAGTTAATAACGCTCCAGTATCAATTTATTTATAAGCGCATCAGTCACTACCACAGTGAAGATCTATTTTGTTACAAGACTCAAAGTCTCATATGAAGAACATAGCACGTGGGCATATCAATACACAAAAATGAACGTTTCCTGCTTACCTTTCCAGCAGTTACAAAAATATAAACCTATAACAGTCACATTAGCGTGTTCAGTCTAACTATCGGCCATAAAAGACGAAAAAGATATACACGCATGTGCAATAGTTTGTCTCTTCGCTAGTAGAACGAACATGTCTAATGAGCACATTGATTATAGTATGGCTGTCTTTATTGATACGAGTGTCAAATATTTTAAAGCTTACATTCTACAAAAGGACAAATATTTCATTGTTAAAAAAGTAAAAGAAACCACCACGTAAGTAGTACCTATAGTACATGAAATCGAAATTCTGGCAATTATGAGTAAATCCTAACATTTATTTCCAGATGTTTACTTTATCTTGAAAGAAATTAACAAATTGAGACTCAGATATTTGTAGGCTTTAGGTAAGTCTAGATCATTTCATTCAGTAACAACACGATGAAAGAAACAATTAGGGTCGTTATTTGAAAAAAAAAACTTTTTATCTATGTTACTTTCGGCTACGACGTTTTTCTCATTGAACCGCTAGAATTGTCCTTCTTTCGTTCTGAACCTCGGCATTTTGAAGATTTCCATGTTTTGTTCTTTTTAGTATGCCAGACAAGACTCTACATAGTGGCCAAACTTGGTTGATATTGGCACGCTATATATCTGTGACCGTTTTGACGTACAAATAGTATGTAGCTGTTGCCAGAAACAAGAGGCGCATTTGTGCACAACGTGCACAATGAACAACGGAAATAGCGTTTAGTTTGTTTCTTCTGGAATATGCAAATAGCTGGATAAAAGTGTTGCTATGCTTATAGTCAAAACTCTTTGTGGGTCACCACCGCAATAAAGGTAGTGCGTAAAGCTGATAGCGGAGTAAAACATCATCAGAGGCGGGCGAGTGGTGCCGTAAGCCAGTTTGCAATAAGCCTCTGCTGTAGGCGTGTCCACAAACCTTCTTGTTGGCAATACCTGGTCAAAAAACATGACCACCAACCACTCCGAAAGGATGGCTATCAAACTAAGCTAAAACGTGTGGTCCCTGTGTTTATTACAGTGTTGATAATATTGATTTACGTCTTTATAGAAATGTTATTAGGTATTTGCCACCTGTGGTTTTTTATATTAGGGAAAAGAAAATTTGTTTAATTTATCGCGCGCACAATTTCATGCCATGCACTTGTTGATTTGGCCGACTTAATTTGGGTGTACATTGTAATGAAATGAAAAATAATTGAAGTATACGCGATGGGCTTACGTAGAAGTTTTAAGACGGGGCTAACACAGCGGTAAAAAGCGCCTATACAAGAAGTGTATGACGTTCGCGTGCATATATGAAGATGTCGCGACTACTAGACAACGCAAGAAACTATGTACACTACCTTCGTTCAGCCAGTAACTCCCAGGTGACTACTACGCTCGATCTCTCGGCTCATTACTGGCTTATCTCACACGTTACTGAGCTAAACGCTATGCTAGTAAAAGTGTGCAGCTATCTCCTAAAGAATACAGTGGTCTTGTACTGCACTTTAAATTTAAAAAAAAAGCCATGGAAGACTTGAAGCACTGCCGGTAACCATGCACAAAATGAAAATGCGAGAACGACTGCAAAAGTGATGCATACCCGTCTGTCACATTGTCGATTGCCAAATAGGCCATAGGGTCCCTCAGGTGCACTTGAGACTTTCCTGCGCGGAAAGGAGAAAGTACTATGATGTTTCCCTGCATCGCATATTTGGTTGGTCACTCAACACTGAATTAGTTAAGTAGTTCAGGAAACTACAAATAATTTCAAGTGCGCAATCTTGGCACCTGTTCCTTTCCGACTGCAAAAGTCGATGTTTTGGGGATCGTAGCTGCAGCCATGTTTATTAGGGAGCGGATACGCATAGATTTACCGACTGCGAGATTCTACGGGTGGCCGGAATACAGAGATACCAGCAAAACATCGTTAGTAGTTCCGTTGAAGAGTACTGCAGGCGACCACTTTTGATTCCCTACATAGATGGCCTAAAAGCTTCCCTCAAAAGGCGCTCGAAACTTGCAGTTCACCACTCAAGCGAAAGGTCGCACGAAAAGAACACAGGACGAGTGCGAACTATAGCGACCGTCACAGCTTGACAGATAAAATCGCAAAACCCCGCAAAGTTTGCACAGTTTGGCGATGGCTGTTTTTTTAATTATATATATATATATATATATATATATATATATATATATATATTTATATATATATATATATATATATATATATATATATATATATAATAACTTCTCCTATGTATTTCTTCGATTATGTGTAAGATGGCGTCGAGAACACTCGAGACTCTCCTTTTATTGACTCGAGTATGTGCCCCACAACCTAAACTTGACTGGTGATGATGAGTATTTACAGATGAAAAGATGGGACGCATAAATAATGCTCACACTTATTTTCCCCGCGCACTTGAGCGGCCGGCCCGGCCGAGACTTAGGCGGGAAAGGTACGGCGCAGAAAGGGTTTAAGACGTGAAACGTGGACAATCTCGGAGGCACGGTAACGACGGTCCGAGGAACCCTCGACGGGAGTGACAAGGTAATTGACCGGAGATGTTCTTTCACAAACAACGTAAGGTCCTAGAAAGCGAGACTGAAACTTTTCACACAATCCGGGTGTGCGAACAGGCGTCCAAAGTAGTACTTCATCTCCAGGACGGAAGGTGACGTCTCGACGAAAGCTGTCATAGCGTTGCTTGCGGTCTTCTTGACTGGCCTCCGTGTTGAGTTGAGCACGTTGCCGTGCCTCAGCAAGCCTTGAGACGAAATGTTCTGTCGTAGTCGTCGACGTTTTTGTCATTGCATTGAAGAAAGAGGCGTCAATGGTGAATGTCGGCGCACGACCATAGACGAGGAAGAAAGGTGAATACCCGGTGGTTCGTTGAACAGCGGTGTTGTGTGCGAATGTTACGAATGGCAAGATTTTGTCCCAATTATCGTGGTTCGGTCCGATGTACATGGATATCATGTCGATTAGAGTCCGGTGGAATCGCTCTGTCAGCCCATTTGTCTGCGGGTGGTAAGCGGATGTGGTCTTATGAAGTGTGCCACAAGTTTTTAGAATTTCGTCAAGAATTGTCGACATGAAGGCCTTGCCCCGGTCACTCAACAACGTGCGAGGTGCGCCATGACGCAACACAATGGCTTCTAAAAAGAAGGCGGCAACGTCTGAGGCGGAGCTAGTGCGTAGAGGAGCGGTCTCCGCGTATCGTGTGAGGTGGTCGACGGCTGTGACGATCCAGCGGTGGCCCGCTGGCGTTACGGGAAGTGGCCCGACGAGGTCTATTCCGACAACGGCAAAAGGTGTGTCGGGACATGGAATAGGTTGTAATAAGCCAGCAGGAGCTGAAGTTGGTCGTTTCCGGCGTTGACAAAGTGCGCAAGAAGCGACATAATTAGCCACAAAAGTAGAAAGACCAGGCCAGAAGAAACGGCTCCTAACGCGGTTGTAGGTCTTTTGAAATCCCAAGTGTCCAGCTGATGGGTCGTCGTGCAATGCTTCGAGAACTTGTTTTCGCAGCGAACGGGGAAGTACTGGCACCCACCGATGCCCATCCGCATTGTAAGTATAGTGTTGCAGGACATTGTTCTCTAGCTTGAACAGCCGTAGCTGACGACGTAGTCTGGCATTAGGGGGAGAAGGCGAGCCATTCAAGTATCCGATGATGCGGTTACAGTAGGGGTCGTCACGTTGGTACGCGGCAAACTGGGCGCTGTTGTTTAAAGGTAGCAACCCAGCAACTGCCAGGGGTGATAACGTGAGTGAACAGGAAGCCACTTGATCACCTGAGGGGCATTCGGGATGCGTGGTTGGAGATGAAAGTGGCAGAGGGCAGCGAGAGAGAGCGTCAGCATCCTGATGCTGTTTGCCGGACCTGTACACAACGTCAAAAGTGTACTCTTGCAAACGCAGTATCCAGCGACCGAGGCGCCCAGACAAATTCTTCAGCGAGGACAACCAGCATAGGGCATGGTGGTCGGTAACCACAGTAAAGTGGCGTCCATACAGATAAGGTCGAAATTTCTGGATGGCCCAAACGACAGCGAGACATTCCTGCTCTGTTATCGAGTAGTTTTGCTCTGCAGGTGTTAGTGCGCGGCTGGCATACGCAACTACTCTCTCACGTGAAGTGTCGTCGCGCTGGAGGAGGACAGCACCGATTCCGTGGCCGCTGGCATCTGTGTGCAGGAAAGTGGGTGCACTCTCATCGAAGTGACGGAGGACGGGGTCTGATGTCAAAGCACGCTTAAGGGCTTGGAAAGCACACTCGCACTCGTCAGTCCACGTGAAATCCGTCCCTGACGTCAGAAGCTTGTGTAACGGCCCCGCAATGGCAGCAAAGTGACGGATGAAGCGGCGGAAGTAAGACGCCAGGCCTACGAAACTTCGCAATTGTTTTTGATTGCGCGGACGTGGAAAACTAATTACGGCAGCAACCTTGTCGGGGTCGGGTCGAACGCCGTCTTTGCTGACAAGGTGACCCAATACTTTGATGCTTGTGCTGGCGAAGTGGCACTTTTTTGTATTCAGCTGTAGGCCAGCGTTCGAAATGCACGTTAGAACTTCGTCCAAACGCTTAAGGTGCTGAGAAAAAGTAGAAGAATAAATGACGATGTCGTCTAAATAACATAAACAGGTTTTCCATTTGAGACCACGTAAGACAGTATCTATCATGCGCTCAAATGTTGCTGGAGCGTTGCATAAGCCAAAGGGCATGACGTTAAATTCGTAAAGCCCGTCAGGCGTCGCAAACGCTGTTTTCTCCTTGTCTGCTTCGCGCATAGGTATTTGCCAATACCCGCATCGGAGGTCGAGGCTGGAGAAATATTCTGCGCCTTGTAGGGAGTCCAGGGCATCATCTATGCGTGGCAACGGATATACGTCTTTTTTCGTGATCTTATTGAGTGCTCTGTAATCAACACAAAAGCGGACAGAGCCATCCTTTTTCTGGACCAACACCACAGGAGACGACCAGGAGCTGGATGAAGGTCGAATAATATCCCGTTTGAGCATGTCGGCGACGTTTGTCTCGATGATTTGCCGTTCAGCCGAAGAGAGACGGTATGGGCGGCGGCGTACAATGGAGCTGCCTTCGGTTTCGATGCTGTGCTCTGCAACGGAGGTGCGGCCCAGAACTTTGCAATGTACATCAAACGAAAGGCTGTGCTTTTGGAGAAGGTCTAAGAGGTCTCTCTTTTGCTCGGCAGTGAGGTGAGGACTTATGGTGTCATTTAAGGTAACAGTGGTAGCCTTGATATCAGTAGTAGCAGACAAAGGCGGTGATTCTGCGTGAAGGGGAATCAGTGAAAAGGACTCACTGTCAGCGAAGCAGCTCACAGCAGTGCCCTGGGGCAGCATCACTGGCGAAGAAGTTGGATTCAAGGCGGTGACCAATGCTTTACCGTCGTTAAACCGCACAAGGCCGGGTGCTATGGTAAGCCCCGCAGGTTTCGAGCGAACTGATGGAGCTATGAACACGTCACCATTAACTATAGTATCCGAAGCGATCGTTAGAAGTTGTTCATCTCCTGGCGAAATGAAACAATCAGTAGCAGCAATGAAACGGAAGCTGTATGGATCGACATCCGATGAACTCTCAGTGGCTGACATTCGAATGACTCGCTGACGACACGATATGAAAGCTGATGCCGAAGAAAGGAAGTCCCATCCTAAAATTACTGTGTGAGTGCACAAAGGAAGTACAAGAAACTGAATGTGGTGAATGATGCCATCTATGAAAACACGGACTGTGCAAACACTTGAAGGCTGAATAGGGACTCCATCTGCGCAACGAAGGGGAGGACCATCGTAGGGCGTCCTAACTTTTTTTCAATCGGGCACAAAAGTCTGCACGAATTACGGAATGTGATGCGCCTGTGTCCACCAGTGCCTCTGTCTGTATACCTTCAACATACACCAATAAAACATTCGATGGGCGGTCCGGAGGAGTTTGACGCAGTTCGAAAGATGCAGCTTTCCCTCCCGAAGCTGCACTGTTCAGTTTTCCAGTTGGCGGTCGGGAATTGAAGTAGAAGGTCGGAGAGGAGAAGAAGAACGCCGCATCGGTGAAGGTGAGCGACGACGTGAGAACCGGGAACTGCCAACTGGGTGAAAGTTCTGCGGAGACGGCGACCGACGTGTGCTGTTCGGATACAGCCGACGATAGGGGGGTCCAGTCGCGTAGAAGTCGTCCCGTTCAAGGTTATCGTAGCCTCGTCGTTCGTCTTGCTGACGGCGTCGGCAAAACCTTGAAATATGACCACGGATGCCGCAATAGAAGCAAGTCGGCCGCGAACTGCGCCAGGCGTTGTAAGGCTGGGAAGATGGTCGCGGTGCGAGTGAGTTGAGCGAACCATGTACTTCGGGCGCTGGTAGCTGCATTGGGCTTTGCTGGGGTGCAGGCGTCCTAGCAGCAACCTGAGCATACGTTGGCATGGCCACAGGATATGAGCTCGGGACAGGTGTGACAGTCATCGAGGCCAGGCTCTGGTGGGGCGTAGGTGTCGTTGCAGCAACGTGAGCATAACTGGGCATGGAATGTGAACTCGGAGCTGGTGTACTAGTCATCAAGGCCAGTTCCTCCCTCACGACATCGCGCAAACTAGTGGCGGGTGGCGTCGTTCGGATGTCGAGGTGGCGAGGTGAAGCCTGTGCGTGAAGTTCCTCGCGGATGATAGAGCGGATCAGTGCACGCAGCTCTGTTGTATCTTGACTGGAGCTCAGATCAGACATATCATGCAGGTTGTACCCGAGTGGTCTGAAGCTCCTCAAGGCGCTGACAGGTAGCGACAACATCGGCTACGGTTTGCGGATTTTGCACCACAAGCGCATTAAAAGCGACAGTCGCAATTCCTTTTAGTAGGTGGCGCACACGGTCGTTTTCCGCCATATTGTTGTCGATGCGGCGGCAAAGGGCGAGAACATCTTCGATGTAAGAAGTGTAAGACTCGCCAGGGCGTTGAACACGTGCGCCAAGCCTCTTTTTGGCGATATCCGAGCGCACTGACGGGTTGGCGAAAATCTGGCGGAGCTGACGTGTAAAGGCGGGCCATGTCGGAAAATCTGTGGCGTGGTTGAAAAACCACGTTTTTGCGACGCCGCTCAGGTAGAATGCAACGTGGGTGAGTTTTGCAGGCTCATCCCAGTTGTTGATAACACTCACGCGGTCATACTCCTCCAGCCAGTCTTCAACGTCTTCACCCGGAAGCCCTGCGAACAGCGGAGGATCCTTTTGAGGGCTGGTGACCAGGTGAGAAGGGTTTCTTGCCGGTGGGAGTGGTGGCGAAGCTGGCACGCTGGACTGGGCGGCTTGCGACATTACCGGACCCAGGTCGTTTAAGCGGCGGCCTGAACGGAGCTCCAGGGATGTGTTCTAGAAGACGCTGGGGTGTCCGAAAACGCGAGAGGACGCAGGAACCGGGCAGCACCTCCACCACTTGTAAGATGGCGTCGAGAACACTCGAGACTCTCCTTTTATTGACTCGAGTATGTGCCCCACAACCTAAACTTGACTGGTGATGATGAGTATTTACAGATGAAAAGATGGGACGCATAAATAATGCTCACAATATATATATATATATATATATATATATATATATATATATATAATATATATATATATATATATATATATATATATATATATATATATATATATATATATATATATATATATTATAACTTCTCCTATGTATTTCTTCGATTATTGTCTGTTAGATCTCATTAATATTGTGTCAAAACACGGAAAAAACGACTTCTTAGGTATACACTTCTTTCCCTTATTCATTAACGAGGGTCTCGTACTGGCAGGCTTGGTGTCATTAGGTTGTATACGAGGGACTCTTGGTCAGCAGTCCGCTCGTAATAAGTTCACGACAGCGTCTCCTGCGCCGCGCGGCGCAGCAGCCAGCCCCACACAGAAAAGGCTTCTGCGCCGCACGGAAGTGACGTCACTTTAAAAATTACCTAAAGCTAGGTAAATGTGTATATTATTCGTGTGTAATGCATTAAACCTACAAAAATTTTACTAAGCAAGTGTTTAATGAGTCAATTAGCCTAGGTTTGTTATTTAAATACATATTACAAGTATTTTTAATACAGGGGGCGCCATGGACGCTGCGGCTGCGAAAGGTAAACACTGCGAGATGGTAGCCGCCTGCGATGTGTTAGGTGGTGAAAACTCCGATGAAATCGTGGCCATGGCCTAGGCCACTCCCAAGGAGGACTGGAGTGTCGTCGCTGCTTCATGTGATTGCTGGATGCTTAGTTGAACCTGGTGGCTGGAGCTAGCGCGGCCGTCCACCGCGCCGCAGCTTCATCTGAGTGTGTGCGTCACAAAGTTTCTCAGTATGATGTGCGGATTACAGCTGTTGGACGCACTGCATTTTCTAGAGTGCAATGCCAAGCGTGGTGTTGTCAAAAGTGAAAGTGTTCTTGCTGCCGAGTTTTGCTTCTCGCGAAGGACAAGGTCGACGATGAAATAAATGGCTTCGCACAGTTCACGTGTGACTGACCGGACGCACATGCATGAAACCCGAGTGCGTCGGCGAAGTGTTCATACGGTGGATGGAAACAACTTTGTTGTAATGTTCTTACGAAGCCTGTGATCTACGAAGGCCAGAGCTACTGCATTGCCGTCTGTTTTGTCAAGTGCGAACACGTACGGCCGTTCTCATCCTTTGCTACGTGAATGCTCCTGTGCTGTCACAGGCCGCGCGTGTTATTGAGCTAGGCAGACAAGCTGTTTTGTAGTTAGATGGGCTAACGCCGTCGGCACTTGCCCTTGGGCATTGTTTATCAAGTGCTGATCGCCTAGAACATTGTGGTGACACGTCAGTATCTTTAAAGAAAGCGGCCTGCCGGTTGCCTGGTCAGGTGATGGTACACTGAACGACATAAAAAAAGTTGCCCGAGACAACGTTGCAGTGCACCTTTCTGTCATCAAAACTTTGATAAACCGTGCAAATCAACATTCCTGAATTCTGTGCCGAAGAAACCAATGCAGCCAGCTGCATTCGAGTTTTTGTGTCCTTTTTCGTCTCACCGATTAAGAGCACTAATTCGCAAAACACTTCATCATATTAAATATAGTCAATCCTGCAAGAGCCATCGAAGATCCAATAATAAAGGGGAGGAACACCACCAGCAGCAAGTTGGGCTGATGAGGAGGCGCAAATGTTAAAACAATACATGCGTGAACAAAAAAAAGAGAAAGTATCGATAACAGCAATGGGACTTGAACCACCGACCTTACCAGCTTTAACTAACTACGCTATAGCTGCCGATCTGTTCGAGATGGCAAACAAGCCGGTTTTGTATTGTTGTCACGCTAAACCTAACTAACATTTCTTGTTCACTTTTTCGTTTGGACGTAACTTTACCGGCTTTTATCGTTATGCCTAGACGTACCGCTAGACACTCCCGACTATTGAAACAAAGTGCCTAACCGGAAATGCATGACGTCACTTCCGTGCGGCGCAGCAGCTGTTTTTGTGTGGGGGTGGCTCATGCGCCGCGCGGCGCAGCAGTCTCTGCCTAAGCTCACGTGCGCATAAAAGGGTGTTTCGCACTCGCCGCTTGGATACAGAGGGCGCTGACTGACACTCCCACTTTTAAATTCACATATAAACCTAAAAAAGTGGGTGGAGGGAAGGCCGCTGTGATAGCTCAGTGGTTAAAGCATCGAACGCGTTATTCGAAGGTCATAGGTTCGTTTCCTGCTGACGGCTGGTTACTTTTCACCCACTTTTCTTTTTCTTAATTACATTCCATTTGTTCATTGCTTGGCATTATTGTCTGTTAGATCTCTCTCTCTCTCTCTCTCTCTCTCTCTATATATATATATATATATATATATATATATATATATATATATATATATATATATTATGACGACTCGGTTGTAGCGAGGTTTATTGGCCGTGAACTCGGGAACGAACAAGCGCAACGGACCCGACCAAGAAGCGCTCGTGCCAAGCAGATGATGATTGTCAGCCAGAACATATGATGATGATTGACTGCTGTTCAGATGAGGATGAAGCGCATAATAGATGCCTACACTGATTCCCCCCCCCCCCCCCCCCGTGGAAGCGGCCAGCCTGGCCGCTGCGGGAGGGTAGTCAAGGTGACGAGGAACGTCGTGTGAAAAGCTTCATGCGGGAAACGTGTACAATTTCGGTGCTGCGGTAACGACGGTCAGTTGGCACGACAAGAGGCGTCACACGATAGTTGACAGGTGAAGTCTGCTCTAAAACAACATATGGGCCGATGAATCGAGGCTGGAACTTGTCGCAGAGACCAGGTGTGCGAATTGGTGTCAATAGCAGCACCTCGTCACCCGGTCGGAATGATACCACACGATGAGAGGTGTCGTAGACGGCCTTCCTTGCTTGTTGCGTAGCTTCCGTGTTCATACGAGCGCGCTGGCGGCACTGGGCAAGGCGAGAAATATATTCTTCGCAAGAAGATGGTGATGTAGGGCCATTGCTGGTGAAGAAGGAAACATCGATAAAGAAAGTAGGTGAACGTCCGTAAACGAGATAAAGCGGTGAGTAGCCTGTTGTGCGCTGAACAGCGGTGTTGTAGGCGAAAGTGAAGAACGGTAGAAGTTTATCCCAGTTTCTGTGATCCGGTTGAATGTATACGGCTATCATGTTGGCAAGGGTTCGATGAAATCTCTCGGTCAGACCATTTGTTTGAGGATGGTAGCTAGACGCCATCTTGTGTGTGGTACCAGAAACGCGAAGAACTTCACCCAAAAGCTGTGATAAGAACACCTTTCCACGGTCACTCAGAAGTACACGAGGTGCACCATGACGTAGTATTATGGCCTGAAGGACGAAGTCAGCAACTTCCGATGCTGAACCAGTAGCTACTGAAGTTGTCTCGGCGTAGCGTGTCATATGGTCTACGGCGGTGACTATCCATCTATTTCCAGCACCAGTAACAGGAAGGGGTCCATAAAGATCGACACCGACGACCTCAAAAGGTGTTGTAGGGCACGTCATTGGCTGTAACTGACCAGCTGGGGGAGATGTCGGAAGTTTGCGAAGTTGGCATGGAGAGCAGGAACCCACGTACTTTGCTACGCTGGTAGAAATCCCAGGCCAATAAAAGCGGCTTCGAATGCGGTCGTAGGTTTTGTGAAAGCCTAGGTGGCCAGCAGTCAAATCGTCATGAAAGGCGTTAAGTGCATGATGTTGAAGAGCGCGTGGCAGAACAGGTACCCAGCGTGTGCCGTCAGGATGATATATGTGACGATACAGCACACCGTCCTGAAACTTGAAGTGCTCGAGTTGTCGACGAAGGCGTGCATTGGGTGGACGCGTAGCTCCTGAAAGGTGGTCTATAATGCGCCGACAATACGGGTCAGCCTGCTGGTGAGAACTGAAGGGTTGTTTATCGTCGATTGGCGGTTGGTACAGCGAGGCGAGCAAGGCAACAGAAGTGGGAGTCACGTCCGCACTGGTGTCGTTGAAGGTGGCAGCTGGAGTGTCGAACGACGCTGTAGGTAGTGGGCAACGAGAAAGAGCGTCGGCGTCTTGATGTTTTTTGCCTGATTTATAAATAATCTCAAACTGATACTCCTGTAGGCGTAAAATCCAACGACCCAAGCGTCCGGACAAGTTCTTCATTGTAGAAAGCCAGCATAAGGCGTGGTGGTCCGTTACGATGGTGAATTGACGGCCGTACAGATAAGGACGGAACTTTTGTATGGACCGAACCACAGCGAGGCACTCCTGCTCAGTGATGGTATAGTTTTTTTCGGTAGAAGTTAGCACTCGGCTAGCATATGCGATGACCCTTTCCCGTCCAGAGTTATCGCGTTGGAGGAGAACAGCACCTATACCGCAGCCGCTGGCGTCGGTATGCAGGAGTGTTGGGGCGGTGTCATCAAAATGGCAGAGTACAGGTTCTGACGTCAAAGCTTTCTTCAATAGGTGAAACGCCGACTGACATTCCTCGGACCACACAAAGGGTGCATTAGATGCAAGTAGTTTGTGAAGTGGCGCAGCTATTGAAGCGAAATTTTGTATGAAGCGACGAAAATATGATGCGAGGCCAAGAAAACTTCGCAAATTCTTAAGTCTTGTGGGGCATGGAAATCGAAGGACGGCAGCGATCTTTTCGGGGTCAGGGCGAATACCGTCCTTGCTGAGGACATGACCGAGAACCTTGATGGATTTGGTGGCGAAACGGCACTTCTTAGTGTTGAGCTGCAGACCCGCACCGGCGAGGCATGTTAGGACGTCATCCAAGCGGCTCAGGTGCTGAGAAAACGTTGATGAAAAGATGATAATGTCATCAAGGTAGCAGAGACACGTCTTCTATTTCAGACCACGCAGGACGGTGTCGATCATGCGTTCAAACGTCGCGGGCGCATTGCAGAGCCCTAAAGGCATCACGTTAAATTCGTATAGGCCATCGGGGGTTGCAAATGCCGGTTTTTCTTTGTCGTCATCGTGCATGGGAATTTGCCAATATCCCGAACGCAAATCAAGGCTTGAAAAGTATTCGGCGCCTTGCAGTGAATCAAGGGCGTCGTCGATGCGTGGCATGGGGTATACGTCCTTGCGTGTGATGTTGTTAAGTGCCCGGTAATCAACGCAAAAGCGCACGGAGCCATCTTTTTTCCGTACCAAAACAACAGGGGATGACAAAGGGCTAGTTGATAGACGAATTATTTCTCGTTGGAGCATGTCAGCGACGTTTTTCTCGATGATTTTTCGCTCAGCGAGAGACACGCGGTACGGGCGGCGATGTACAATAGATGTTCCCTCCGTCTGAATGCGATGCGCTGCAGTGGTAGTTCGGCCCAACGTTGAAGAGCAGGTGTCGAAAGAATCGGCGTGTTTCTTTAATAACGCAAGCAACTGCTGCGCCTGCATAGCTGTTAAGTCATCACTGATAAGAGATGTGAAGGGAGAGGATGAGGCAGGCTTACTCATAGAACGGTCGTTGGTAGAGGCAGGGTGAAGTGGCGTGACGCTGACAGGCTCAGCATCCACAACACAGGCTACTGCAGTGCCCTCCAGCAGGAGAACTTTCTCTGGCGTTTCATTCGTAGCAATGACGAGCGCGGAGCCATGGTGAAAGCGTACGACACCTGATGCAAGGGCTGTGCCTTTTGCGACGCAAGTCGACGAAGGGGACACCAAGACGTCACCGTGGTCGATGTCCTTAGAGATCAGGGTCACAATTCGTTCTTGGTGTGGCGGTAGTTCGAGATCTTCGTGAGCGAACAGGCGTAGAGGCTTGTAGACACCTTCGTCGAACATGGAGTCCGTATTAGTTAGGTGCAGAATTCGTTCACCACAACAAATAGCGGCTGAAGAAGAAGATAGGAAGTCCCACCCTAGAATTAGCTGGTGAGAGCACCGGGTAAGCACAGTGAACTCGATGTAATGCAAAATGTCATCAATAAACACACGAGCAGTACAAAGAGCAAAAGGGCGGATAGCGTTCCCCTGGGCTTCGACTAGATTGGGTCCATTATAAGGTGTCATTACTTTCTTCAGGCGTTTGCACAAATCATACCTAATCACAGAAACTGCAGCACCGGTGTCCACCAAAGCGTCCACGAGAACTCCTTCCACCGTAACAGAAACCATGTTGAACGGGCGTGCTGGAGGAATATGAGTCCTACTGTTACGTGCAGTTTCTCCTCCGAAAACTGCATCATTTAGTTTTCCGACCGGTTATCAGTAGTAAACGAGGCTGGCCGAAGAGGAAAGGAGGAGCGACGGAAGGGCGAAGGTGATCGGCGTCGGCTTGAACGGTAAGTGTTCCGCGTCTCAGTCGACGCGGGCGGAGATGGAGACCGCTGCTGTCCAGATGAATAACGCCGAGCGTAAGAATCCCCTCTGGAAAAGTCCCGTTCGCGCATGTCGTACCCGCGACGCTCTTCCTGCTGGCGCTTGCGGCAGAAGCGCGATATATGGCCACGATATCCACAGTAAAAGCATGTTGGGCGAGACGGGCGCCAAGGCGGGTAGTAGAGGTCGTTCGGCACACCGGGAGATAGCGCACTCAAGTGGACTGACGGAGGGTCGGGTGGGATTGGCCGGAAGTGGACCGGTGGTGCAGCAGCAACCGGCGTGAATGATGGCAGCGGTGCAGTAGAGTTTACGTTGCGAGGAGGCGCGGCCGCAACTTGCGCGTATACGTTGGAGGGCTAGATGGAGGTGGCTGGACGTAGGCTGGACCGGTGAATGATGTTAGTTCCTCCCTTACGATGTCACGGAGGGCCATGCTTGAAGGCTGTGTGACAGATGGAGAAGGTTGTGAGATGCCCATTGATTGAAGTTCTTCTCGTATGATCTCCCGTATCATGTCACGCAGGTCCCGGTCTGCGGTACGGTGTTCACTATTGCCCGACTGAAGGCGAACAGAATCAAGTTCGTCGAGACGCTGACACGTAAAGACGACGTCCGTGACAGTAGAAGGATTCTGGGCAACAAGGGCATTGTAGGCAATGCTTCCGATGCCCTTCAGGATGTGGTGCCGTTTGTCCGACTCGGACATCGAAGAATTGACGCGCCGGCAAAGCGCTAGGACATCCTCGATATAAGATGTGTATGACTCGCCGGGATGTTGTTGGCGAGTATCTAAGGCCCTCCTCGCTAGAGCGGATCGAACGGCTGGCGTGCCGAATACTTGGCGAAGCTGCTGCTTGAAGGCAGGCCAGTCGGTGAGGTCGATCTCATGGTTCAAGAACCATGTCTTGGCAACGCCCGTGAGATAAAGCGATACTCGGCGGAGCTTGTTAGAGTCGTCCCAGTGATTAGTTGCGCTTACCCGCTCGTAGTTATCGAGCCAGTCCTCCACATCTTCGCCGCGGAGACCAGCGAAGATCGGAGGGTCACGCTGGTGGTTTACGATGTAAAGAGGAGGGGCTTGCGGCGCAGTGACGGCTTGCGGCGCAGAGACGGGAGCAGAAAGGGCATCCACCCACTCACTCTGAGACATGTTGGCGGACTGAGGGTCCAAGCGGCGGCCTGAACGGAGCTCCAGCGAGTAGGCGTTGTAAGTAGAGGTACTGGGAACGTCAATCCACCTCCACCACGTAGGACGACTCGGTTGTAGCGAGGTTTATTGGCCGTGAACTCGGGAACGAACAAGCGCAACGGACCCGACCAAGAAGCGCTCGTGCCAAGCAGATGATTATTGTCAGCCAGAACATATGATGATGATTCACTGCTGTTCAGATGAGGATGAAGCGCATAATAGATGCCTACAATATATATATATATATATATATATATATATATATTATATATATATATATATATATATATATATATATATATATATATATATAAGGGAAAGAAGTGTGTACCTAAGGGCTCGTTTTTCCGTGTTTTTAACACAGTAATAATGAGATCTAACAGACAGTAATGCCAAGGAATGTACAGGGGAAATTATTAGAGCCAATGGAATGTAAATAAGAAGAAAGAAGAAAGAAAAGTGGATGAAAAAATAACCAGCCGTGAGCAGGAATCGAACCTACGACCTTCGAATAACGCGTTCGATGCTCTAACCACTGAGCTACTGTCTGTTAGATCTCATTATGATATCATTATATATATATATATATATATATATATATATATATATATATATATATATATATATATATATATATATATATATATATATATATATATATATGTGTGTGTGTGTTGGAGAAGTTTTTCCGACGGGCTAAACGTACTTGGGAAGAGAAGAAACACAACTTAGCAGTTGTCTTAATTTTATTACCAACGGTTTCGACCTAGTTCCTTTGTGCTTTCCAGTTTCCCTCATCACGATGATTGGTGATGAGATAAGAATGAACGCTTTAACAAACGTGTATCCACTGAAAAGAAAAGTGTTGATCCTCAGTTGCAGAAGACCTGAATTCGAAATCAGCGTACTCAAGCCAACGATTTTACTGAGCAGATTGTATGACCACAAGTGAACGCTCAACTTAGTATTGCTGGAAGCAATGAAAGGGTTACTTACACCACCATGACTGCTAATGTGAGCATCAAGATGAACCCGAACTTCGTGGTCGACATTGTAATGCTGATAGCTGCCCAAGCTTTCTTGTTCGGCTGGCAGTGCTGTGGCGAAATACCTGTGAATTTATGCACGCTAAGGCGAGATCTATAAAGGTTTTTAATTGATCAATTTTAGTCGTGTCATTTCGTTCATACAAAGCTTCAGATGCCTTTTTTTTCTGACGTACGTTGAAATACGTAAGTACACTCACCAGTTATAACGCAAGTTTTCCACATAGCTCAATAAAAGATCAGTGTAGCATATATGAAAGAAAAACGTACAGAGGTGTAGCACACCGCGAAGATTGATGCGTTCAACTGAGAAAAGACATATATTATTAATTTTAACGCGTGGTTACATAACTGTCAAGACATAAATACTTTTGGTTAATTGCTGTCTTGTATCTGCGTAGTTTAGCCATACATGTTCATTAAAATAGCACTGATGAACACTTGCTCGATGCGTGATGGGGGTTTGACGTCAATTAGGCTTGCAATGGCTGCCGTTAAGAACAATGAAAAAAACTTTGCGAATTTCCCTGTCGTAAGGATCTGTAAAGCCCAGAAGTTAAATGTGTGCTCATAGAGCTTGTTGAACGTATATTGTGCATTGGTTCGCCGCAAAGACAAAAGAATTAGCGCTATCGTAATTAATTGTAATGTCATTATAAGAATGGATAGCAGCTCGAAACTTGCAGTTCACTCCTCAAGCTAAAAGTCACACGAAAAGAACACATGACGAGTTCAAACTAGCGACCGTCACAGCTTGACAGATAAAAGCATGCTGCTCAAACACAATGAATGGTCGAAATGAGCACCTGACCCACAGGTCGCGGGATCGAATCCAGGCCGCGGCGGCTGCCTTTTCGATAGAGACGAAAATGCTTGTGGTTCGTGTGCCCAGATTCGGGCGCACGTTTAAGAACCCCAGGTGGTCGAAATTTCCGGAACCCTCCACTAAGGCGTCTCTCATAATTATATGGTGGTTTAGGAACGTCAAACCCTTCATGTAAATGAATAATTTGCTTGGTGGATCGTGTAAAAGAAGTAAGGAAGTCAAAGCCTGTTTACTGGTTATTGAAAGAATATTCCGGGCCAGTGCCAGACGGGGCTTGGACCTCCATGTAGCAGTCCCGCGGGGGTTCAAACATCGCGACTGCCGGTGGGGGCACACACATTGTTTATGCGTGCGTTTGTATATGTGCGTGTCCATATAGGCAAGCAAATTTAAAAATTTTTGGGAGGGGGTTTAGGTCCTCCTCTCCTTTTCTTGTCTACGTCCCTAGTTAAGGAGACTCGTTCCATAAAGTGACATATATATAATGCTTTTTTTTTTGAAATGGCATTTAAGCAATAGCATCATCATCATCATCATCAGCCTGACTACGTTCACTGCAGGACAAAGGCATCTCCCATTTTCCGTCAGTCAGCTTGGTCCAGTGCTTGCTGCTGCCAATTTATACCCGCAAACTTCTTAATCTCATCTGCCCACCGAACCTTCTGTCTCCCGCTAACCCGCTTGTCTTCTATGGGAATCCAGTTAGTTACCCTTAACGACCAGCAGTTATCCTGTCTACGCGCTACATGCCCGGCCCGTGTCCATTTCTTCTTTTTGATTTCAACTATGATATCCTTAAACCTTCGTTTGTTCCCTAATCCACTCTGCTCTCTTCTTGTCTCTTAAGTTTACACCTACCATTTTTCTCTCCATTGCTCGGTGCGTCGTCCTCAATTTAGGCTGAACCCTCTTAGCAAGTCTCCAGGTTTTTGCTCCGTAGCTAAGTACCAGCAAGATACAGCTGTTATATACCTTCCTTTTCAGAGATAGTGGCAATCTACCTGTCATAATTTGAGAGTGCTTGCCAAATGTGCTGCACCCCTTTCTTATTCTTCTAGTTACTGCTATCTCGTGGTTCGGCTCGGCAGTTATTACCTGCCCTAAGTAGACATAGTCTTTTACAACTTCAAGTGCACTATTACCTTTCTCGAAGCGCTGCTCCCTTCCGAGCTTGTTGTACATTACTTTCGTTTTCTGCAGATTAATTTTAAGACCCACCTTTCTGCTCTCCTTGTCTAACTCCGTAATCATGAGTTGCAATTCGTCCCCTGAGTTACTCAGCAATGCAATGTCATCGGCGAAGCGCAGGTTACTAAGGTATTCTCCATTAACTCTTATCTCTAACTGTTCCCATTCTAGGCTTCTGAAAACCTTCTGTAACTACGCGGTAAATAGCATTGGGGAGAGTGTGTCCCCCTGCCTTACACTCTTCTTGATTGGTATTCTGTTGCTTTCTTTATGAAGCACTATGGTAGCAGTTGATCCCATGTATATTTCTTCCAGAATGTTTATATATACTTCATCTACTCCCTGATTCCGCAGGGTCTGCATGACGGCTGATATTTCTACTGAATCAAACGCCTTCTCGCAATCTATAAAGGCTTTGTATAGTGGTTGGTTATTCTCTGAGCATTTCTCTATTACCTGATTGATAGTATGAATGGGGTCAATTGTTGAGTAGCCTGTTCTAAATCCTGCTTGTTCCTTTGGTTGATTGAATTCTAATGTTTTCTTTACTCTGTTAGCAATTACCTTTGTAAATAGCTTGTATACTACTGAGAGCAAGCTGATCGGCCTGTAATTCTGCAAGTCCTTGTCATTTCCTTTCTTATGTATTAAGGTTATGTTAGCGTTCTTCCAAGACTCTGGTACCCTTCCCATCAGGAGGCACCTCATAAACAGGGTGGCTAGTTTTTCTAACACAATCTGTCCACCATCTTTCAGCAGGTCTGATGTTAACTGATCCTCACCAGCAGCTTTGCCCCTTTGCATGCTCTCCAAAGCTTTTCTGACTTCTTCTATCATTACTGGTGGGGTGTCATCTGGGTTACTGCTAGTTCTTATAGTACTAAGGTCGTGGTTGTCTCGGCTACTGTACAGATCTCTGTAAAACTCCTCCGCTATTTTAACTATCTTATCCATATTGGTGGTTATTTTGCCTTCTTTGTCTCTTAGTGCATACATCCAACTTTTGCCTATCCCAAGTTTCCTCTTCACTGCTTTGACGCTTCCTCCGTTTCTCAGAGCGTGTTCAATTCTCTCCATGGTATACCTTTTTACATCGCATACCTTACGCCTATTAATCAACTTCGAAAGCTCTGCCAGTTCTATTTTGTCTGTTGTACTTGAGACTTTCATGATTTGACGCTTCTTAATTAGGTTCTTCGTTTCCTGGGAAAGCTTGCCAGTGTCCTGTCTCACTACCCTGCCTCCAACTTCCACTGCACACTCCATAATGATACTCGTCCGATTATCATTCATTGTATCTACGCTAAGGTTGGTTTCCTCACTAAGAGCCGAGTACCTGTTCTGCAGCGGCACTCTAAATTCCTGTACTCTTCCTCTCAGTGCTAGCTCATTGATTGGCTTTTTGCGTATCAGTTTATGTCGTTCCTTCTTCAAGTCTAGGCGAATTCGAGACCATACCATTCTATGGTCACTGCATCGTACCTTGCCAACCACTTCCACATCCTTCACAATTCCTGGGTGTGCAGTCATTATAAAGTCTATTTCGTTCTTATTTTCGCCATTAGGGCTCCTCCATGTCCACTTGCGGTTTTCTCGTTTTCGGTAGAAGGTATTCAAAATCCGCAAATTATTGCGTTCTGCGAATTCTACTAGTAGCTCTCCTCTGGCGTTTCTAGTGCCGATGCCATAATCTCCTACTGCCGGGTCTCCAGCCTGCCTCTCCCCTACCTTTGCATTAAGTCGCCCATCACTATAGTATACTGTGTTTTTACCTTACTCATTGCCGATTCCACGTCTTCATAGTAGCTTTCAACTGAAGCGTCATCATGGCTGGATGTAGGCGCGTAAGCCTGTACTACCTTCATCTTGTATATTTTATTCAGTTTAATTACAATACCTACCACCCTTTCATTAATGCTATAGTATTCCTCTATGTTGCCAGCTATGTTTTTGTGAATTACAAACCCCACTCCCAGTTCTCTTCTGTCTGCCAAGCCCCGATAGCAAAGAACGTGCCCATTCTGTAGCACAGTATAGCCCTCATCTGTCCTCCTAACATCACTGAGCCCTATTATATGCCATTTAACACCCTCTAGCTCCTCGAATAGTACAGCTAGACTTCCCTCACTAGATAAGGTTCTAGCGTTAAATGTTGCCAATTTCAGGTTCCAATGGCGGCCTGTCCGGATTCAGAGATTCTTAGCACCCTCTGCTGCGTTACAGATCTGACCACCGCCGTGGTCAGTTGCTTCGCAGCTGCTGGAAACTGAGGGCCGTGAGTTATTTGACGTATGCATGTGGGAGGTAGTGACCAGATACTGCACCAGGGTGGCCAATACTTCTCTGGTGAGGGAGTGCGTTCCCCGCGGTGGTTACCGGTGAGGCCGCACCCCAGGCCTCTTAATGCAGTTCCATCAACACGCGGATTTTTTTTTTTATCCGGTTGGGAACTGCGCGGCACCGGGATTAGAACCACGGACCTCTTGCATGCGATGCGGATGCTCTAACCACTACGCCATCATCGCACCTTTAAGGGCCGCCAATGCACGGCATATTAAAGAAGTTTTGAACACTGCAGCCAGGCTTTACAGTGAAACGCAACGCGCAACATCTAGCAAAGTTGTTTTTCTCGGGGCCAGCATAAGGGGGCTACGCAGTGTCACGGCCATGTTCACAGCCGCGTCTTTTTTTATCTTTCTCTCCGGTCACAGACAGGCAAGGAGGCACGTGTCGTTAAGCTATTTTAACACAATACGGGTAAAAGGCCAGAACAGGCTGCAACCTCTGCGCCGAAGAATTCCTCCAGCGTGTATGTGCTACAGAAATTGGGCAAATAGCACAACGCTACAGCTCTTTACGCTATGTTAAAAAGCTCGTTTCTCAGAAATTTCGGTGTCATCATTGGTGTCGGCATTGGTGTCGGCGTTGCTGTTGGCGTCGTTTTCGGCGTCGTTGTTGGCTTGGGCAGCGTTAGTTGTGGTCGGTAAATCATCATCTTATTCATAAAAAAAATAGAGAAGGATGCAGATGAAATAAATGATGAAAACTTCCACATCCCTATAAGGGTTGAACTCAGGTGCGCTAACAGCAGATGTTCCACAACAAAGCCACGACATTTATTGGAACTGTTTCGTAAAAAAAACGAAATATATAAAAGTCATGTAGTGGAAGCAGTCTGCTTACGCTTCATCATATAGGAGGGCAGAAGCGTGAAAACGCGCCAGGCATAAAAAAGGCACTGAGAAATGAGTGCGTATTTTCAAGGGACACTAAAGTCAAATAACACTTTATGTCAGAGCGAAAGCCTAATGTATAACAATGTCTAAAGCATTATTATCAAAAGCAGTTACCGAGAAATCAGAGTAATTTCAAGAGAACACATGTGCCATGAGTAGTACATTCGCTAAATGATTCCAATGACGTCAAACTTACCGCTCACAATTATTCACTAGTAATCGAACCAGCTGCACTAAATTAAGAACTCTACGTGCATCAAGAGAAGTAATAAAATGCCGGTTGTTCGTTTATGTTTCATTCATATAAAAAGAACCACTGAACATTACTATGAAGAATGGGGCGAGTGGTCCAAAGTTAAATTTTCGCATGTTAAACAGGACAGGTTCTGCCATCAAGTGTACCCCAGTCGAACCAAGCACGATTGTCATCTTGGAGGCCTGGTTCAAAAATTGTTCAATGGCCGTTGTAGCTGCTGTGGCTCCCGCTACTTTCGCACTAGTGCTACTAGTGTTGGCGGGTCGGCGGCCACGCAGTAAAGCCAGGCAACGCTGTGCAGGGCAAAAGTGACGTGAGACGGCCTTTTTGACACCGGAGAGTTGAAGTGCGCTAACCTGATGCAGACCGCAAAAATGTTATTTTATTTCAAAATTAGGACTTCCTTGTACAAAAGTAGCACTGCCAGGTTTCTGGACCACTATTTCGGAAATCAGCATCGACTTAATCTTTTCAATTATTGTCCCTTTAAAGGTCCACGCCTTACAAAACACTGAGGCATATTTAATCAGCAGCAGCAGCAGCAGCAGAACGATCATCTTAGTCAACAGCTGCGTAGGCCTTCGTGTTGCCCTACGGATACAAAGTGCACCCTTCGCTGATTCGCGAAAAAAATACTTACGTTGTAGTGGGTTCTTGATAACTGTGCTTGCAATAAATCTTCAATGACAATTTGAAAGGGCCAATGTGACGCTCAGAGTCATGCGGCATGCTTGAGGCATGCACCGAGATCCAGTGCAGGTTACCAATCCAGAGGACGATGCGCACGAGGGTTGATTACACTATGGGCACCTACGCTAAAAGGATAACCTCGAACATCCTCCTGTTTTTTTTATCTGGACGGACGGGTGGACGGATGGATGGATGAATGGATGGATGGATGGATGGATGGATGGATGGATGGATGGATGGATGGATGGATGGATGGATGGATGGACGGACGGACGGACGGACGGACGGACGGACGGACGGATGGATGGATGGATGGATGGATGGATGGATGGATGGATGGATGGATGGATGGATGGATGGATGGATGGATGGATGGATGGATGGACGGACAGACGGACGGACGGATGGATGGATGAATGCATGAATGGATGAATGGATGGATGGATGGATGGGTGGATGGATGGATGGATGGATGGATGGATGGATGGATGGATAGACGGATGGATGGATCCGGCTGTGCCCTTTAGATCGAGCGGTGGCTCACGCCACCTAGCCATAAAGTTAAGTACTATCACCATATGTTTAAGGATTGAATTTCACTCGCGCCTCGATAGTAGCCACGAATCAGTTAGCCTTCTCCTGGGTATTTCGACCCGTTTAAAGCCTATTTTGCCATCAGTGTTCCTAAATCCCCAATGCTTTGAAAAACTTGGCGCCATTATCTTCGACTATAGGGTGGAGCCCTTTACAGAACATTATCAAATGTTAAGCTATGTCCTCCTCCTCTCCACACACTACATAACGTGTCTGTGCCTTCGTATTTGGCTCGGTACGTCTTGGTCCGCAATAATCCCATTGTGGCCTCGAACAGCAAAGAACTACCCAAAAGAATTTTCGTAGAGCTTTTCTTTTCCAAGTTTCTGCTTGAAAGTTTGGTAGTTTTCCACTGATGATTTCTCAAGCATTCCAATTTTCCACAAGTCCATCTTTGTTTCCTTCACCCTCTTCTTAATCGATGTTTACTATTGGCGGAAGTTTTCGTGGAGGTCGCGATTTTGCGGTGTGTTAGTTCGTTGGAAAAAATGCACTTCTCTTAACAATGCGCCTAATGGGACTGATGCATAGCAAAGACGTGTCGCAGAAGGCCATGGTCATAGCGCATTACTTCACTTTGCCACTACAAGAAGGCAACTGCGATCACTGTGAAGAAAATCGGAGATACAAGAGGTGCACTTATAAAGCATCTGGAGTGTGTGACATGATTTTGTGGCTATATGCCTATGCGTTAAAGAAAAAAAAAGAATTGATCGTAGTACGCAGCGTGCCCAGCTATTGTTGTCGTGAATGGTGGGTATTCCTCTTTACACTTATTTTTTTTTATTTTACCAGGCAGAAGCGTCTTGTGGTGAATTTTATTAAAGATATTAGTACCAAATTAAAGAGCTGCAGTAGTAGCCACCACCTCTTCGCACACATTCGCAGGTAGGATAGTCGCATCGGGCATTGTCTCTTTTTCCACCGCAAGGCTGGAATGGTAGAAAAATTTTCGCTGTTAATTACGTTTCACTATCAATTTATTTATAACACAAATCAGTCACTACGACAGTGAATATCTATTTTTCACAAGACTCAAAGTCTACTATAAAGAGCATAGCACGTGGGCATATAAGTACACAAAAAGTAATGTTTCCTGCATACCTTTCCAGCAGTTACAAAACTATAAACCTATAACATTCACATTAGCATGTTCAGTCTAACTATGGGCAAAAAAGACAGAAAACATATGCAAGTGTGTACAATAGTTTGTCTCTCTGATAGTAGAACTAATAGGTTAAATGAGCACATTGATTATAGTATGGCTGATAGTGCGTAAAGCTGATAGCGGAGTGAAACATCATCAGAGGCAGGTGAGTGGTGCGGCAAGCCAGTTTGCAATGATCTTCTGCTGTAGGTGTGTCCACAAACCCTCTTGTGGGTAACCCCTGGTCAAGAAAGATGACCACTAAGCACTCCGCAAGGATGGCCATCAAACTAAGCTAAAGCGCGTGGTCCCTGTGTTTATTACCGAGTTCATCATATTGATTTACGTCTCTATAGAAATCTTATTAGGTATTTCCCATCTGTGGTTTCCTTATATTAGGAAAAAAAGGTTTGTCAAATTTAGGCCGCGCACGTGTTTATGCCATGCACTTGTTGATTAGGCCGACTTGGTTTGGGTATAAACTGTAATGAAATCAAATAAAATTGAAGCATACGCAATAGGCTTACGTAGAAGTGCTTAAGACGGGGCTAACTGAGTGGTAAAAAGCGCCTATAGAGAAAGTGTATGACGTGCTCGAGCGTATATGAAGACGTCGTTGCAACTAGTAGACAACGCCAGGAGCTATGCACACTACCTTCATTCAGCCAGTAGCTGCCATGTGGCCACTACGCTCGATCTCTTGGATCATTACTGGTATATCTCACACGTTACAGGGCTAAACGATATGCTAGTGGATGTGTGCAGCTATCTCCTAATGCGCTTGAAACTAAAAATAAAAGCCATGGGAGATAGGAAGCACTGCCGGCAACCATGCACAAAATGAAAATTTGAAAATGACTGATGCATACCCGTCTGTCACAATAAAGATTTCCAAATAGGCCATAGGGTCCCTTAGGTGCACTTGAGACTTTCCTGCAAGGAAATGAGAAAGTACTGTGATGTTTCCCTGCATCACATATCTGGTTGGTCAGTCAACATTGAATTAGTTAGGTAGTTAAGGAAACTACAAATAATTTCAAGTGCACAGTCTTAGCAACCGTTCCTTGCCGACTGCAAAAGTCGATGTTTTGGAGATCGTAGCTGCAGCCATGTTTATCAGGGAGCGTATCCGCATAGATTTCCCGAGTGCGAGATTTTACGGGCGGCCGGAATACAGAGATACAGAATACATCGATTGTAGTTCCGCGGAAGAGTACTGCAGGCGAGCATTTTTTTATTCCCTGCATAGATTACCTGAAAGCTTCCCTCAAAAGGCGCTTTGTAAATGATCGCGAAACTCGCGAAGTCTGGGGGGTTTTGCGATAGCTGTTTTTCTAGACCAAGAATATAAATATAATTTGCGTTGCCAAAGCACGCCTCCGAAGCTCAATTTGAATCTTTGCAGCCGCTCTTTTATTTTTACCTGAAAGGAATGAGAACAGCTCATATCCTTACACTTAAAAGTGAACGAAAAATCTGGAAAACTAAATGACAATCCATGTAAAAGGGCAAATTTCCACGCTTGGCGACGTACGCTTTAGCTGACTGTGACAGTATTCTGGGGGAACACTCACACATACTCCTCAAGATATTCGCAATGATCCCAGTCGGTATAGCTAGTGCAGAACGCAGCTTCTCGACCCTTAAAGGAGTGAAAACGTGTTTGAGGAACGGACAGCTGAGAAGTGGCTTGATGGTCTGGCCTATAATGTCCATTCACCGCATACGAGTCGGTGTCGTCCAAGTCATCGCTCTGTTTATGAAGAAACCACGACGCATGAAAATTATAGCTTCAACCGATCTTGATGATGATGATGATGCTCCTAGGATCATTGGCACCTACTCACTCTGGGTTATCGACCATGAGTCGGACGAATCATACACACTGAATTTATGAATAATATTTAGTAAGAGCTAAAATAATTTTGAGATGATTTTTAATGTAACGTTGATTTGAATAATTGTAATTTTAAGTCACATCGTGTTGTGTAATATCCCAGAGACTGAATATCTTTTGACTAGGAAGGCTGAATAAAGAATTGTTAGCAGTTAATACACCTATGAAATCTATTCGAGTCGCATGGAAACTTTTCGACAGCTTGGAAAATATTCCTGTCCGAGTGCCCCAGTGCAAAGGCCCCAATTGATAAAAGAACGGCCGACGCAACCGGTAGACCACATTGCCGCAATATAATTTCAGTACGTTCCTCTGTAAGAAAAAACTTTGGCAGCACAATAAAAAATATTCGATAGCTTCGAGTTCGTTGAAATAGGAGCAATAAAGGGAGGCTGCCAAACCCACTCTCTGCATGTAAAAATTTAGATTTGGAGTTCTACAACGCATTTTCGTTTTTACAACTTGAGCCCGTCTTGCTGCACACCATTTCCTTCTCCAGGGGAACTGTAGGTGCAAAAAATCCGGTGCTGAATCGAGACTTGGAGTAAATACCGATAATGCATACTTTCTGAACCTTGCCGCAGTAACAAACGCCGTAACAGGAAGGAGAGAGAGAACGGGACCTGTCAGAGAAGCTTTCGCCAAAGTCCACAACTTCATCGGGTACAATTCCTTTGCGTGGCGGCACCCAAATTATTTGGAAGTTTCGCAAATGATGAGAAACAAATAAACGCAACAATGTTATAATATCCGAATCTGTTGAAGCAGTTAGTGCGAAACACAACGACAATGAATTTGTAGCTATAGTCACGGAAGTAATGGTTATAGGAGAAGGAGGAAAGTTTAAGCGGAAGGACCGGGAGGTTAACCAGTTCTTAGACCGGCTGGCTACCCTGTGCTGGGGAAAGGGGTGAAGGAATAAAGTATTATAAAAAGAAATGTTGCGAAGAAAGAAGCAGAGAGAGAGAAAAAAATTACAAAACATAGCGACAGAGGAAAGGCAACATGAAAGAGTATAAAGACACTAAAGTCTGTCTCGGAGGCCAGTTGTCCCCAAAAAGTGCAACAAAGCTTTCAAAGCTTTGTTGGAATTTTACATAGGGCTAAAATATAACAGCTAAGAACTAGACCAAAAATATAAGGGCGTAATCAAGAAGCCAAACAGAAAACGACCAGTCTAGTTGCGTAGAAAAAATTCCCACCCCGGCCTTTTCTTCACACTGCTAAGCATCAGTTCCTATCACAACCGTAGAACCAATTTGATTTGGGTGCTCTTGAAAAATGCCATTCAGAAGATTACTAGGCAGTAATTTCGCATTGTTAGGAATTATATCGTCATAAGATATGGCTAATTCACTGAACCTGCCACTCATAGGCACTGTATCATTAAGCCTTATCTGCAAGGGTCCAACAGCTTCTGGGTAACGATTACCTGAGGGATATGAAAATGAGGCTATGTTATATTAAAAAAGAGAGCTCGATCACATCTTTTCGCCCAGGCTAATGTTCATTTTTTTTTCTTTATCGTTTGCATTCACCTTCACTTTGTGGTAAAACCTTTCGCAATGCCATTTTTTAGGATTGCTTGCTGAAACGAATGTTAACGTTCTGCCTCTTTCGTGGGAGGGAAGCATCCATGTTTTTGCTCTTTGTTATCTAAAATAAAATTGTTTTCCCGAACGGACGTGTTCTTTGTTTCAAAATTCCTTCCATTAAAGGGCTCCCGTTCTTTTCGCAGGCCTGTTACGACAATGTGAAAATTTCGGCAGAGAAAACGTGCGATAGTTTTTTTTTTTTGCCGCACATGCGTAAGTCGGCGACCCTATAAACAAGCAGCATGAAGGAAAAAATCAGACAGATAAGTGATATTGGAAAAGGACACGCATCTATCGTATCTCCGTGGTCAAGTTCTCGGAAGCGCGTTTGATGCAGGCAACCCAACGCCTCACGTGGCGTCGCATCACGACCGCTCTTTGAACTAAAAGGTGGACCGATGACTCCCGTTGAAGAGCACATGTTTGCACTGGCCTTGAAGGAAATAAAGGAAGCCTTGGTGGAGGAAACGTTATGACGTGACTACATGTTAGGCAAGTTTAGGTTACGTGACTATACGTTGCGTAATGCTACATGATTTTTGGTCGTGCGAGTAGTAGTTACACGATGTTACATTATTGTAGTCACGTAACTACTTGCGTGATGTTACGCGATGTTAGCTCACATGAGGGTTCTTACGTAGTTTTTATACACGTGGCTAGTTATTGGGTAATGTTACGTGAAAGTTCGTCTCGCGCCTGCTTGTTTTCTGGTGCTATTTGATTTCTGTCCCATAACCAGTTGTTACGGGATGCCACGAGATTTTCAGTCGCATACTAGCGCATCGTAGTTTTTGTATCTCTGCGAGTCGGTGCATATCCCAGTCCCGCACTCTTGCACAAAATGTATCCAGATATTCGGACGTCAAAAACATGTGCGCTTTGCTCAGTCTTTGCTAGCCTAGGTGACATGCTCTGACGGTGCCCTGCGTTGCTGGTTCGAGACGTTACGTTGTCCAAGTGGGATGTTCCGCTACGCAGTCTGTATCTGAGGACGCAACTATGGGCAGTTCAACGGGTCCATGGCGTGGCGGAGTAGCTAGGCTTGTCTGTCGCGATGTGGGAACGGCCCGATACGGGCTATACCACGCCCTGACAGACCCTAATAAAGAGTTTCTATGTCATCAATACCGTGCCGGAATAACCCCATCACGCGTAGTGGATGCGGAGCAGAAATTCAAGAGAATGTAAAAATTGCGTACCGGATGGTGATGATAATTCCTGTTCGCACTACCCGTTGCATGAAAATCATAAATAGATCAGCTCCTAATAGCTAAGAAAGGAAATGGAAGAATAGCCGCAGCATGTTGTGGGAATGAAGCAGACTTTTTTAGTTCAATTTCTTATTCATAATTAATACAGAACCAGGTCTCAGAGTTACACTACTGTCAGAGGGTCGTCCCAATTTTTTTACACCATAACTAAATTGCATTTAAGGGCAACAAAGCAGTTTAAAATTAATGCTTAAAAAGGAAGTGAGAAAAAAATGATAGAGCAGGATTTATATCAAGAAATAACTGTAATGGAAGGAATCAAATAAGCAGAAGTTGAAGAGGACAAAGCGAAAGCACACCACTTCATGACAATGAAAGTTCCTGTTCGCATGCACCACGGCACGCAAAGAAATTGTTAATGTGTCCCGCTCTTTAAAAACTGCAGAAAGCGTTTATTTGTTAAATTTGTGGTAAAGGGTTTGCGTGTGCCAACCTTTCAGAGTAACGGTTGGGGATATAGGGGATACCCGCGCTGTAAAGGGGCACTGCGGTGCAAGACATGGCCGAGGAATGCTGAGAGAAAACTCGCGACGGGACGGGTCACCTCTTCGCAACACCCCATCAGGCCAGATTGTGTCTTCGTTGCTTCTGGTGACCAAATTCACTTGTGCTTTCCGTTCACACTCACTACGATGATTGGTGATGAGATAAGAATGAACGCTATAGGGGGGGGGGGGGAGTGTTTATGTTTAGAAGAAGAAAAAGAAAAGAAAAGCGAGCTCCGTAACTGTCTGCATCAGGGTGTGACACCTCAGCAGTAGCTCACAAGAGATGGGGGTGAGGAGGGATTAAAAAGATAGGAATAAAAGTGTAGAAAGAGAAAAAGAAAGATGAGGTAAGCCAGAGAGAGCGACGACAAATCGATAATATAGGAAAAATAGGAAAGATGGAAACATGGTCACAGGAGTCCGAGGACGGGGCACCACTTGCGAGAGCTCTTGTTGACGTCAGGAGCTGGCGTAGAGCAAGTCCAGTCGGTCAGAGCTACACTGTCGTCGGAGGTCGGCGTCAGGAGATGACGTAGGGCGAGCCCAGTCGGCCAGAGCTACGCTGACGTCGGAGATCGCAAGGGCACAACCGGTCGGCACGAAATCCAGCGAGTGAGTCCAATGAACGCTATAGAAAACGTATATCCACTAAAAAGGAATGTGTTGATCGTCAGTTGTAGAAGACCTGAATGCGAAATGACCCTACCCAAGCCAACAATTTTACAGAGCAGTGAGTATGGGCACAAGTGAATGCGCAACTTAGTATTGCTGAAAGCAACGAAAGGGTTACATACACCACCATGGCTGTTAATGCGAGCATCAAGATGAACCCGAACTCCATGGTCGACATTGTAATGCTGATAGCTGTCCAAGTTTTCTCGTTCGGCTGGCAGTGCTGTGGCACAATACCTGTGAATTTATGCACGCTGAGGCGAGATCTATAAATGGTTTTCATTGATCATTTTTAGATGTCTCATTTCGTTCAAACAGAGCTTCAGATGGCTCTTTGTTCGGAATTACTTTGAAAGACGTAAGTTGACCCGCCAAATATGATGCAAGTTTTCCACATTGCTCCATAAAAGCTCAGTGTAGCATATAAAAAAAGAAAAACGTACTGATGTGCAGCACACCGGGAAGATTGATGTGATTAACTGAGGAAAGCCATATATTAATAAATTTTGACGCATGGTTACATTATTGTCCAGACTTAAATACACTTGGTTAATTCCTGTGTTGAAACTGCGTAGTTTGGTCATACATGTTCATTAAAATAGCACTGATAACACTTGCTTGGTGCGTGATGGGGGTTTGACGTCAATTAGACTTGCAATGGTTGCCGTTAAGAACAATGCAAAAAACTTAACGAATTTCCCTCTCATAGGGACCCGTAAAGCACAAAAGGTAAACGTGTCCTCATAGAGCTTGTTTAACGTATATTGTGCCTTGGTTCGCCACAAAGGCAAAAGAATTAGCGCTATCGTAATTAATTGTAATGTCACTCTAAGAACGGATAGCAACTCGAAACTTGCAGTTCACCCCTCAAGCTAAAGGTCACACGAAAAGAACACATGCCGAGTGCGAACTAGCGACCGTCACAGCTTGACAGATAAAGCATGCTGCTCAAACACAATGAATGCACGAAATTGGCGCCTGACCCGCAGATCGCGGGATCGAATCCAGGCCGTGGTGGCTGCCTTTTCGATGGAGGCGAAATTGCTTGAGGTTCACATGCCCAGATTCAGGTGCACGTTAAAAAACCCCAGGTGGTCGAAATTTCCGGATCTCTCCACTAAAGCGTCTCTCATAATTAAAAGTTTGTTTAGGCCACAGGCAATCTCTCTTCCCATGCTTCAGACGGGAACATACCCTAGCCTCGTAACCTATAGCCATTACTCTGATATTTCAGAACTTTGTCCGGACTGCCAGAATCGCAGTGATTTTAACCACATGCTCTGGTGGTGCCCCTCTTTACAAAGAAAAAATGAAGAATTTTCTGAGAACTCCTTTCATTTAATGCTCACGAATCCGGTTCTCATACAACAACTCAAGGCTGTCCAGAAGGCCCACGATGCGGCGGTGAGGCTGGGCCTCCCCGTCCCAACGTGGGAGCGGCCCGCGATCCTACCCCTATAAAACGGGGGTGGAATCCTTCAGGACCCCAATAAATGTTTTCATCCATCATCCATTTAGGGACGTCAAACCTCACATGTCAATGAATCAATTGTATGGGGGAGGGGGGTGTAAAAGAAGTAAAGTCAAAGCCTGTTTGCTGGCCCTTCAAAGAATATTCCGGGCCAGCGCCAGGCGGGGCTTGGCCCTCCATGTACAGTAGTCCAGTGGGGGCCCGAACATTGCGAGTGCCGGTGGGGGCACACACGTTGTTCATGCGTGCGTTTGTATATGTGCGTGTCTATATACGCAAGCAAATTTTGAGATTTTTGGGAGGATGTGGAAGTCCCCCCCCCCCCTTTTCTTGTCTACGTCCCTATTTAAGGAGACTGCTTTCACAACGTGACATGCATATAATGCTTTTGTTTTTAGAATGACATTTAGGCAATATCGTCAGTCTGTAGTAAAGCACCTACTTGTTTCATCTTTCATCTCTCCCATCACCCTCCCATGCACAGGGCAGCAAACCGGCTGCCTATGGGCTGGTTAACCTCCTTGCCGTTCTTTCCTTGTTATTGTCCTTCTTTCCTTACTTGTTGCGCAGATGGCCTGGGTTTAATTCTGATTCGAACAAAAGATATTTTATTACTTGTTTATCTCTATCTTTGTCAATTTTTTAGTCATGAAATAGCTATGTTTTCGCATACAACCGACAACACCGAGACTGACGCTTGCACCCCGACGCCAATAAGAACACCGAAATTTCTGCGAAACAAGCTCTTTAACGCTAACACGTTAATAATCTGCGTGTAATTCGATATTTTGAGGCAACATTTCTCGAACATTTCAAAAAAATGAGATTTTTTTAAAACTTTTAATAGCCTTAGCACAAGCTAAATGTCAAAGTACTATGACAAAAATTCGGTTACAGTAAAAAAGTTATGCACAATCACTTAGGCATTGAGTAGTAACTTTGATAACCACGCTTGTAACCTTATTTAGGCCGTGGTGAGTGTGACCGCCAAGATTAGTAAAAAATACTGCGTTTATTGCGGATATTGTGACGCTCGACCATGGGCCTTTTCTTTCGTGAAGAAAGTGACCTTTTATTTGACAAAAACTCACTGTCTTTATATACAAATGGTGACAAGAAGACCGAAAGTAATCTTCTCAGGGAGCTATTCTTTTTAATAATGTCTTAGGACCAATGATTGGCTGTTACTTTCTAATGAGACTAAAAATTATGTCTTCCAAAAATAAAGGTGCAGAAATTTCTATGCAGCGACTACACGCAATGTACGCACACTAACGCACCAGAACTCCAGAACTTTCCTTTTCGTACTGTAAGACAGTGCGAAAACTTGTGCGCTGCATCAGCACATTTTAAAATATTTTAAGGAGTAATGATGCGTATACTTTCATTGAAAGCTGAACAATTGAAATGCAGGGCAACATTGCAAGACCAACTTTCTAAAGGCAATTTTAAGGAACATGGACATAAGTGTTGCAGGTTATATCACGAGTGCTCATTTGCGAGTAAATGTTTATTTTAATGAACCGAACATAGAACAGCGCAGGCGGCCACGGGTTAACAAAGAAAATTAAAACCAAAATCTGCAACCGTGAGAGCTTGTGTTATCGGCTTTCACTTTTGTGTCCTTGTTTTGGTGCTCGCTTCGGAATTTCTCATGAACTCACCAAACAATCGAGCCTTATAAGAAAAATGAATATAGAGGCTTCCGAAGGAATATAAAAATAGAGCTACAGAAAATTGCGCAAGCACGCATTAATTTTTTTTTCTGATCAACTGGTGGCGAGAAAGGTGAGGGCGGAGGTGGAGATTTTGGTTGAAGACAAGGAAAGTGATTCCGATAGGTGAAAACTTGTCTAGGTGGTCTATTGGTTAAGGTGCATGATTGCTGACTGAAGTGTCGTTTAATCGAATGCCGGCTGTGGTGGCCGCTTTTCTATGAAGGCTATGGCTAGGTGTGCATGTTTAGACGCACGCTAAAAAACACCAGCTATAGTCAAAACTTTCGAAGCGCTCCGATATGGTGTCTTTCAATATATCGTTGTTTTGGGACATAGAATCCCCGCAATTATTATTATATAAACGGTAACCAGGCTATTTCGGGTGAAGACATATCGCCCGAATGCACTTTATGAATAAATTGGCATTTGTAGCACAACGATGTGGCAGAAAAGGTGGAATACATCAAAAAAGTTTTCTTTGTATTACTCTAATGTAGTAAGGTCTAATGTGTCCATGCATTTCACACGTGACAATATATTATACTACTCCATGCGCCTCCGTTGTACAAGAACAAAACTGTCAGCTTTTTGTCGAGGGGCTCTTCTTATGTCGTCATCCTGCTCGGTTAAATACCGGAAGAAAGGAAGCAACGCATGAGTGCAAAGGCACTCACTGCAAGATTGCTGTCAGTTTTCCTGTATTCTTGAATTTTAAAGGGGGGATCGCATCCTTTGAATAGGTGATGCGGTTGCTTGAGGTACTTGCCTTTGTTAATGTCAGTCTTTTTGTGGTATATGTGGTATATCTGAAATAACATTTTCAAGCGCAATATTTTTTTTTCTGCGAGAAGACAGCGCTTCTTAACCAACCCAGCACGTGTTTCATTTCAGTACAGCTGTCGCCTCGTTTATACCGCCTTAGAACGAACCTTTTCGCTCAGTTCTGTTTTCTCTCAATGAGATAAAACAAAGACTTTTGTTGTGAATCCCACACACAACACGCATATTCCAAAATCGGGCGGACAAATGAAATATAAACAGTGTTTTTTTTTAAGCAGCAGGTGAGGATCTCAGGTTACGCTAAATGAAATTTAGTGCTTTGGCGGCTTTTGCAACCACAACATGCACATGCGCTTTCCAAGAACAGTCGCTCGCAAACGTAACACCCAGGTACTTATACGTTGGTTGCTGGCGAATGACATCACCATTCAGAAAATAACTCATTTCATCTATTTCCTTTTTTTAATCAAAGACACATGAACACATTTTTTAATGTTAAGTTACATTTTTCACTTCTCGCACCATTTCATAATTCTAGCAAGGGCAGCCTGCAATTCAATGTGGTCCTGTTCATTTTTTTATTTTTCTGTATGCGACAGAGTCATTAGAAAATAAACGTACCGTCAGAAGATATTTTGTCAGGAATGTCGTTATTGTAAACTAAAAACAGTAGCGGCCCTAAAACGAACCCCTTAGGGACACCCGATGTTATTTCTACCTTGTACGAAGTGATACCAACCAGAACAACACATTGTCGACGCTGTGACAGATAACTGGCAATCCATTTTAGCAAATTGTTTTATTAATATTTGTCAATTCAATTTTGTGAAGAAGCAAGGGGTGGGACATGGTATCAAACGCTTTTGTGAAACTAAAAATTGCCTTCACATCGTTCATTATTGTCGACCTCAGTCACTTAATCCTGGTAAAATTTGGTCAGTTGCGTTGTGCAAGACAGGTGCTGGCGGAAACCAGGCTAGACATCGGCTAATCATTTGTGTTGGAGTAGAGGTTTAATTACGTCTTTATACAGTATATGCTCCGATATCTTGCAAGACATTGATGTAAAAGAAATGGGCCTATAATTTATTGCCTCTTTCTTGGAACCACACTTGTGAATAGGAACCACAAAGGCCATTTTCCATTCTTCAGGCAGAATTCCAGTAACGAGAGATTTTTTGCATATTAGATAAAGAAAAGATGCAATAGGCCAGGCACAGTGCTGCAATACGCGGGGGAAATTCCATCTCGGCCAGGCGCCTTAGTTTCTTGTATGTTATTTTAACAGGGATTTGATATCATTGACACAAAGTTCAACCGGTAGCATTAATTATTCATTTGCTGAAGGGAGCTCAACCAGCACGGATATTTTCACAGTATCCTTTGCAGGTACTTATAAAAGTAATGGCTTCTTAGTAGCCTTGTAAGGTGGTTATTATTAATCTTCAATTATTCAATATTCAACGGCTTCAATTATTCAACGGCATCAAGCCTTCGTTTTCTGCATGCAGCAATCTGTCTGCTCTTCCTGATCTTGAAGTAAGCTCCTCTGGAGTACATAACCTTATATTAAATCTTGATGTAACGAAAAGCTCTGGCCCAGACGGTATTCACAATGTCTTTCTAAAAAGATATTCAGAGTGGTGTGCTAATTATCTTACTGTAATATTTAAAAAATCATTAATCTCTGCAACAGTTCCCCAGCTGTGGAAATTAGCAAACGTCGTGCCTGTATTTAAGTCTGGAAACAAGCAATTAATACCAAATTACAGGCCAATATCTTTACTTTCTACCAGCTCTAAACTTTTGGAGCATATCATTCATAAATATATTGTAGAATACCTAAATGCACACAATATACTTTCCCGATCACAGCACGGTTTTCGTGCTTGCTATTCTACTGTTACACAGTTGCTTGAATTTACGCACGACGTCGCTTCTTCTCTTAACGACCGAGGACAGATCGACGCCATATTTATTGATTATTCAAAGGCCTTTGACTTGGTTTGCCATGCTAAACTTTTAGTTAAACTTCGCACATTTCTTGGTGACAATAAGCTAGTTGACTGGATAGCAGATTACTTGCGGTCACGCACACAATTTGTTACGTTTAACCATGTGAAATCGTCTGAAGTACAAATCACTTCAGGGGTGCCCCAAGGTTCGGTGCTTGGGCCGCTCTTGTTTATTATCTACATAAATGACGTAGCAGAAATTATCGGTGACACACAAATTAAACTAAGAATGTATGCAGATGACTGCGTTATCTATAACACCATCTCTAGTGTTGAAGATCAGGAAGCCCTGAACAGTGTTTTTTCATTGTTTTGTAATTGGAGTGAAAACTGGCAAATGTCAATTAATTTCAAAAAAACTGTAGCCATGACCTTTTCAAATAAGAAACAGCCTCTTAGTTTTGCATACACTAATAATGGTGTCAGTCTAGCTCGTGTCACGGAGTTTAAATACCTAGGTGTAACTCTGACAACAAACTTAAAATGGCGCACGCACGTCGAAACAATCTGCAACAAGGCTCTTCGAAAACTTTGGTATCTCCGACGCACTTTAAACAACTCGACAAAAGAATGCAAATTGACAGCGTACAAGACCTTGGTCAGGCCCATACTTGAATATGCGTCGGTTGTTTGGTCGCCTCACCATAAACATGACATAGCTATGTTAGAATCTGTTCAGAAGAAAGCAATAAGGTTTATTTTTCGTCGCTATGACCAGCGGTTCTCGCCTACTTCGCATGCGCATGTTTTATCACTGCAGTCTCTAGAACACCGGCGCACTTGCGATCGTATCATCCTCCTGCATAAGACTGTTCACACAGGCTTGGGTGTTCTAGCGCCCATTTCTTTTGTTGCAGCTTCTGCGCGCCGTACCCGACGATTTGATCCCTTAAACATTACGCCCTTTAGAGCTAGTCTCGACTGCTTTAAGTTTTCCTTTTTTCCGTGGACCGTGGATCTATGGAATGAGCTTGATGGGTCTCTGCGCAGACTCGATGCTCTGCAATTCGAAAAAGAGTTGCGTAGTCATGTATTCTGATAATTTGTTTTACTGTTTGAACATTTGTATTCCACTCCTGCAATGTCTCAAAAACTGAGACAGCAGTATTTGTAAATATAAAAATAAATAAATATTATTTATTACTAATTATTCATATTTTTCTACTATTTTGCTTACGCCAACCAATTTCGGAACATAGTCAACAAAAGAGGCAATTTAGCTGTTCCACTCAAACTCTCCAACAATCGCTTAATGAAACTTGACTATTCCGTGAATGTTTTATACTGTGTATTTGTTTCTGTTTCTTGAAGAAGAAAGATGTGTGTTCCGTGACTGCTATATACGCTGGTTCCAATTTAACAATGAACCCTAACTCCTTTGATATTGCTGGCATAAAAAATAATACAAAACGTAATTTTTTATGTGGCATTGACGACATTTATTCCGAGTTTTTAATTTAGACTAATCTATACAGTGCCATCAATTTCTCTATTGTATTCCAGCAATCCCTTCAGACATATAACGTTCTGGAAGATTGGAAGATATACAGGGAAGATGATTCCCTTGCAAGTCTGACAATAAGCATTCGCCATATAACTATCGACCCATTTAACTTACGTGCATTTCAAGAGAAACTGTGCAACATCCTATTCACTCTGCTTGCATCAATTAAACAGATAAATGCCTTTTTTTACAGATCATTACCATGCCTTCTGCCGGTAATTTTTTTGTGAAACACAAGTTTTGTGATTCACACGTCACCTAAAGCCCACCAGTGACAGGGGTTTCATTGCTGACTGCGTATTTCTGGACTTCTACAAAGCGACTGAGAAGTTTACTAGCCTACTGCTTCCGTTGAAATTATGTACGCTTAAGCTCGAAGCTAACGTTTATTTCGAAAGGTCCGCCTACATGGAGCAGTGGCAATGGTGTTCGGCTGCGACCCGGATGTCGTAGGTTCGATCACGGTCGCTGCTGATGAATTTCGGTGAAGGCAAATTGGTAGAGGCCTGTGTGCTGTGTCATTGCAGGTCAAAGAATACCAGCTGGTCGAAATTTCCGGGACTCTTCACTACGGTGTCTCGCATAACAAAATCTTGGTTTCGGGACACAAAATTCCATATTATATTACATAACGTATTTCAAAGGCTGCATTTCTTTTATCATGAACCATTCACAATTAAGCAAATTTAATAAAACCATCTCCAGTACTTCTATGGTTGAATCTGGCATACCGTGGGACCCAGTCCTAGGACCTTTGCTCTTTCTCATATATATATAAATTAATTAACATAGCTTTAGTCATTCCTTCAACCTGTTAGCTGGTGGCTGCGTTGTATACCGTGAAATCACCAGGGACTCCGATGTAGGTGTTCTTGAGTGTCATATCAACGATGTTCTTGAGTGGGTTGACACGTAGAATATGACCCCGAACACTAGGAAATGCTACCATTTATGCGTTTGTCCTTTACATACTACACTGACCTCTTATGTTAACAGCACTAACCATGACTGTTACAAATATCTAGACACTCTGATCTCTTCTGATCTTTCTTCGAATATTTACCTAGATACCGAACACTAATCTCAAGCTGTGCTACCTACGCCACAATATTTATCTTTCTATTCCAGTAATATTTCTTCTTTATAAATCATTAGTGTATTCTAAACTCACTTATACTGCATTTGTACGGCGCTCCAGTAAAAAAAAAACGCTTATATCTGGGCTTGAATCTGCCCAGGCAAGCCGCTTGCTTCGTTCTACCTCCAGCGTCCCTTCTGTGAAAGCAAGTTTATCATTTCGTCTGCTCAGGCCTTTAGCCAGGAAGTTTTTCGAGGGTGATGAGGGGGGGGGGGGGGGAGCACTTGTTGAAAGCTTTGACAAACAATTTTTATTATTCATTTTCTCGAAATCAGCAAAACAACCCGTTTTATCCGAACATATTAGGGGGAGGGCGGAGGCAATCTCCAAGGTTTCATTTCCTTCTGTCTACAGGTCTGCCTCTGCTATCATAAGTAAAACTATTGTGTCTGCCTGCTTTATAATGTACATAATTACAATCCCATTCTAAAGAATCAATTGACAACCCCGAGGTAATATGTATCTGCCGTCATCAAAAATCATCACAAGATTGGTGATTCTCATGGCGCACCAACTATTATAATTCATTTATCCCCTGTGGGTCGAAAAGTTGGAATCGCTTTCACCACTCTGTCGTTAAAATAATGTATAATTTTAAGTTTAGCGCTGCTTCGACTGATCTTTTGTCACCAATAGGTTCATATTTTCGTAGCATTATTATGTGTCTACTTTCCGCAAAACTTTTTTTTTGCTGGTGCTCATAATGTAGCATATTGCAACAATGCACTTTTTTGGCTCATAGTCAGATAGTGCTTTGGACGTTGTGTGGCCCGAATTGTTGTTTGTTCTTGTTTTAGGGGCGAAACTTCTTATAGAGGCACCCGTTCGTCTTCGTAGTATGTAACAAGTATAACATTTTGACCTCCAAGGTGGTGCCGGTGAGAGACTTCTTCTGTGCGTTGTTGAACAATTAAAAATAGTGCTTAATGTACATGTCAATGGCTGCTAATGGAGAATGAGAGACAGGAGAATTCGGCTTTTAGTTAACGCGCAGGCTGCGATCACCATTAGCAGCCATTGGCATGTACATTGAGCACTATCTGACAAGAAAGGGTTGCTACGTTATACTCGCTGGGTGTAACCTCCTTAGCTTCAGAAAGGTTTAGCGAGCGTTGAGCCGCAGTGCCATGAATACAATGAACTAGTATATACCATGAATGAACTTGAGATGGTTAAAAATGGGAAGTAGATACGAAGCGCAAGCCGTAAGAAAGTAAAAGCCGAATTCTCCGCCTGTCATTTCCCATTAGCAGCCATTGGCATGTACATTGAGCACTATCTGACTGAAAAAGTTTGCTACGTCATACTCGCTGGGCATAACCTGCTTGGTTTTCAAAAGGTTTAGCGAGCGTTCAGCCGCAGTGCCATGAATACAGTGAACTGGTATATACCATGAACTCGAGGTGGTTAAAGGTGGGAAGTGGACCCGAAGTGCAAGCCGTAAGAAAGTGTGCGTGTGCCACCTCTCGTTTAGTCCTTGGAATGTCCGCTGGATGGCGGTGCTTCTATAAGGGGAATATATGATGAAAAGATGCGAGATGGTGGTACTTGGAGTGTTGAATAGATGGACGAACGGACACATAGACAGATGCATGGATGGACGCATGAACGGATGCAGGGGCGGCTGCATGGACGAACGCAGGGACGGACGCACGAACAGACGCACGCACGGACGGGCTGATGGACGCTTGGACGGTCACACTGACGGACGCATGAACGGACGGAAGCAAGAACGAATGGACGGACGAATTCTTCGCCCCACTCTCCATCATTCACTCCGTGGATATGCTGCAATTTTTTCTAGCAAAATATTTTGCTATAAAAACAAGAACTAAGGTGTGTGCTAAGGTATCTATAACTTGTTCTTGTTATGTGTTGTTTGACGTCAGTTTCCTTTATTAAATCTAACACCCTTTTTTGTGACTTTCAAAGCTTGTTGTTCGATACGAGTGTAAGCCGCTCATTTCTGAGATGCCCTATAAGTAAATAAATAAATAGATAAATAAATAAATAAAACCGCTGGCTTCTAAAACCCTCACTCGTTGTTAGATTGAATGCCAAGTCTCGGATGTGCGTTGTTTTGAAGCAATGTCAGCGAAGAAGGCACAGGGACAAACAAAACATCGCCATACTGACAATGCACATTCTTGACGCTTGGCACGAATTTATGCTTGCGTCGCGCAGCATTACATTCGTTAAGAGCCTCGTTTTGTACATGGCATTAGCATAAGGTGGTTCATGTATCTGTGGTAGAACCCCTGCTTGCCATGCAGAGCGCTTCCTAATGAAATCACAGTTTCCTATTTTTATTTGCAGGTATGTCGAATTTTCCACCAAGGAGAACCTGATTCTTCGCGCACAACCAACGACGCCATCACCGCACTTATCGGGTAAGGAACCTTTTTGAAATAAAAGCCCGAAATCGCGTCTTCATGCGTGTTTCGCCCACACAAAGCAAGTGGACTCGTTAAATGCCACGCCTGTTCAATAGCGTTGAACTTTTATGTAGCCAAACTACTTTTTTGAAAACTTTCTCAGCTGATGAAAACTACTTGTTATGGTTTTAAAAACGATTCTTGAGGGATGAAAGCTCGAGTAGTGCTCGGCCTAGTGAGCACGGCTGTTCGTCAGTGGTTGTTGAAAATCTGGCCCTACTGGCTCTGTAAAAACTGAAAAAAAATGCAGAAAATGTTTCGGGCTCTAGATGCTGTTCATGTCCTTATTATTCCGAATTTACCGTGCCCTCTACCTCTGAAGAGGCGTTGTTGTCAACACTTGTTCTAACCATATTCTGTTATACTTGGTTTCTTACGGAAATAATGGTTTCTCGGTAGCCTTTTAAAGTGTTCAATATTTTTCGCTTTTTCAAGGGAGACACATTGATTTCAGTGGGGAAGGGAGTCAGAATGATTGCCGTATCCGATATAGATGTCATTGGTATTGTCATATTTGCAACAAGGCCTCGTATTTGCCCCCTTCACCAAGCTTACTTCGTCTGCTGTCATCCCTCTTTCGATGTCGGGCATGTAAGATTCAGCCGTCTCTGCTTCACTTGGAAACACAGTTAGCTAATATGAGTTTTTATAAGGATGTGGTCTTGTCCACTTGAGTTATGTTGCTCTTTACTGCATAAGCCATTTTGTCTTATGTAAAATACGCCGTTTTAATCCATACGTGAACCTAATTGTGTTTTTTTTTAAGTTTCGATAAGTAATGACGAACGCAAGGGCTCACATAATTGTATACCTCTAGTACCCTCCTTAAGCGTATATCTGGTTACGTGTGGTATCTTTAAGAATAAATCTCGATTCATCTACGGCGTAATGACAACTGCAGTTAATCTACAACATGTGTCAACATCTTGAGTTTAGCCTGGGAAAAAAGTGTGCAGTAACACACATTTTTTTTTGGTATGACTCTAATAGGCAAAATGTTTTTGTGCCTAAACCAAGACAATGAAATTGCCAATAGCCAGTTGGAAGCGTGGCTTTTATAATTAATGATGGAAAGCATTGAGCGGGTGCTTTCTGCTCCATATGTTCGCTCACGAAATGACATCATCCAGCAGCAACTGAAGCTTCCATCCGAGGCAACACACAGAGCTATCATCACTGCCGTTATTCTCTTTTCCTTTAGAGCACAGCTGGAGCTCTCATTGCCAAACTTATTGAAAACAATGAAGTATTTGAATAACAATCCTCAAATAAATACCGGTAAAATGTCCAAGATATTTGTATTCGTATACTGAGTCTCTAACATTCGCGCACTGCTCTTTACCAAAGTAGCAAACAAAAGTTATATTTTTTTCGGTTTACAATGTTGTATCCCGAAAACTTTCCATGAATGCCCCGATGATGTGCCCTAATGTTGCCACTAAAGTTCGTAGGAAATCCACAAAAAATATTTCATATAGGTGTCATCCACCTTTGTTCTTTCTTTAATAATATCTTCGCCCATATCGTGAAGGGTAGCCTGGGTCCGTGCACACGTACGCATATCCATTTAAATATGTCTCGAATACTAGGGTGCAGGTGCAGACTCCCCTGCAGGTACTGTTGTCATTTCGATATCTGCAATTCTGAAAAGGCGAGTGGAAAATTAGGCATCTGTAGTTCGGCAGCTCTTTAATGAATAGTTTTAATATATCATTTTTTTCTTATAAACTTCCTTGTACTTCGTTTCTGAACAGCTATTTATGACAACGAGATTGGTATGAGCAATTTCGGCTTTCGAGATAACAACCCAATAATCGGAATTTCCTTTGATTCTGGCACACTTTTAAACACTTTCTTGGTTTAACAAAAATCCTTAGTTGTAAATAACATTCAATATGAGGTCATCCCTTCTCCATCATTTAGATAAAAATAAAATGACTACAGCAATGAACAATCATCTAAACTGCTAGGATCGGTAACAGCCTTGTAGTCGGCATTGATAAGTGCATCATTGTCAATAACGTCATACTAATTAACAAAAACTGAAACAGACATAGACCTAATACACGAAAGAATGTTTGACTACGCTAGCACAAGACTGTGGGCCTCGATTGGGACTTTGTAATAGAAAAAAAGTGAACATTTCGAACAATAAAATGGAAGCCACACCAAAAGTACAACTCACCGCGTCGCTCAGTAATGGTGCTAGCCTACTGACCAGAAGGCCACGGGGTAGCATCTCGCCCGCGGTGGACGGGGTTTAATAAAATCAGTTTTAGAGACTTACGTACTCGCATTTAGGTGCACGTTGAGCCTGCATGCATAACCCTAATTTCCAAATCTAAAGCAGTTATTGTAAAATTTGTATGACAAATCTAAGTATATACACCACCTATTTTTCTTTGTTTATGTAAATAATACTGATGTCAGCACTAGAACGAACGTAGTAAAATTTGCTCTTCGTACAGTGAAAAAACATCAAGGCCGCACATCGAGAATGAAATTGCGTGCTCCAAGCATTCGCTGATGCATTTTGCATCTTACGACACAGCACCAGGCACTGCAACGGCTGCCTTGAAAAAGGGTAAAGCACTACTACACACGCTCATTCCAGCAACAACACTTCTTAAGATATTTCTGATTTGTTGTGTTCAATAAGACAGAAACTTCTCGAGGCGTTCAAAAAAAGTTGTTGGAATAGAAGACTTCAGCGAGGCATAGAGCTTTGATGTAACCACAGCAACTCGTAAGGAAGCTTTAATATCATTATGGCCTAGATCATAACTACTGGTTAACAACCTACAGGCCTAACCAGACGAGGACTGAGGAAGTTGGATTCACGGCACAAGCTGTGTCATGACTAGTGGGCGGGTTTCAGTAATAAAAAAGCGTGTTTTAGGTGCCATAAATAAATAGGCAGAATAAACAATGTTTCAGGAACGAATAATAGGAAGGCAAAACACATTTTCGGCCAAGAACGTTGTAAAGGTAGGTACAACAAATTTTTACGCAACTGCGAATAAATTCAAAACAAGGACGTTTGCGACCGGTATCTATCATAGGAAAGAAAAAAAAATGCTATTGAGTATGACAGCACACCGGCATCAGCTGTTGAACATACAGCTGTGCAATCGTCGTTTTTCTCGCATGGTCACCAGAATACTGTCTGCTCTTATTCGGTAACACGGTGAGTCAAATGACAGTGGTAGAATAACACACTTCTAGGCCTCTTTCTTTCCGGCATAGCACAGTGCGGTAGCACTAGAGTGTACAGTAGCCTGACCGCTAAAAAACCAGAACAGGGTATGCCTCGTATTGTCTGAGCCTAACGCGTACGGTTAATTTTTTGCCTGTCAGTGAACACCTTCAAAAGTAAATTCCGAAGAAAACGACGGTCATCTGCATGCCACATTTTAACAAAAAAGTTATTTATGCTGTCCGAAGCTCTCTGCATTCTCGTGAAAGTGAAGCCGCTAAAGCTATAGGTAATTTGTGCTCCTTCTCAGTTGGATATGCACCACAGGATTCATGCAAGCCCCACTGCAATTTACAGAAGGTGAGAGTGTCTAACTAAAACGAACCGGTGAAAAAGAGACAAAAATATGGTGATTAATAAGAAAGACACAGAATATAAGAAGAAAGAGAGAAAAAAATAGAAGCAATCGAGATAAAGAGTGAAGACTACAGAAAAGTGATAGATACAGAGATAGAGAGAGAAAGAAAAATAGAAGGAAACAGGAAAATAGAAAGAGAAAAACAGAAAAAAACAACTATAGAAAGAATCAGAAAGCGAGAGAAAGACACCGTGTAAAATGAAAGAAATGGGAAGAAACAGACAACAAGATACAAGAAAACCAGAGAGACAGAAAAAAAAAGAAAGACAAAAATATGAAAGGCCACCAAGCTCCACTCTTCATTAAGGCTTGGTAATAACATTGCGAAGCTGCGACAATATTTTTTTTAATTTCTCTTCGCTCTCCGAAGGCTTGACAGCTCTCCACGGTTGTGCATTCTCGAGCCAATCACACCATGTCAGTGCAGTGGCGTTTTGTGGCTGGCGCATCCTATTTCACTGCTGCTAACGGTTGTTTTTGGACACCTGGCTGAATCAAAGGGCAGGGTTGAATCAAGGAGCCGATTTTGAAAATAGGCAATCGTAGGCACTTCTATGCCTTTAGGCCCCAACTTCAAAACTAGGCGTGCATAGGCACTATTAAAATAGTCCAAAAGGTCTTCTTATATATTTCATCTTAATGCAATAAAATGAACAAATAGATATGTAAGGAACAAAATAGGCATTTGCCTAAAATTGCGTCGCCAGACATAACCCCCTTTTCCCCAGTCCTTGTCTTTCTGATGGTGAAGTTTGTAAATTACGATTCACCAGAGGCGTGACCAACTTTGCATACCGAGATAACTGTGAAATATAAACAGAATACATAAAGCCTTGTCGGTCAAGGTACATAAATAAGTCGACAATATTGAAGCTGTAGCAATGGCTGATACGTAAATACAGTGCTGCTTACTACTCCTGGGCTTTTGCACGGGCCGGTGGCTGCCCATGTTGATGCACTCGAGATGTTACTGTGGAAGAAAAGAAAAAAAATGCGGTCAGCTTCACTGGCACAACACGTAGAAACATTCATTCACCTAAAGCTCTCACCGAAAAAAAGAACTGAATCACGATTGTGAACTTCAAATACAATGAAAGATTGTGCTGCTGAGTGTGAACCCATGTGTGTAGACCACTACTGGAGCAAATAGTTTGCACCAGAGTTCAGTCGAAACACCCATTATCAACGGAGCTACGAGTACTCAAAAAGTATCCTTCTCTTCCGCTCCACCTTTCACCATCAACTGCCCTCGACTCTTCCTTCGAGCGTTCGGGGCTAAGCTCCGCCTTCACGGCTCCTACGTCACGATGGGGTGTGAGAGTGCCTACGCGTAAATCGCGCCGCTGATCCGATACTGGCAGTCTGTGCTGCTGGTTCTACAGCCAATCAGATCAGCTGAAAACGATGACGTCAGTAGGGCACAGCGTGTCGCTTAGTGTATAGGTGCTTGAATACGCGTTTGGCCGGGTCGCCTCGATCTGCAACAATATAGAGTGATTCGCAGCTTTAAAGCGTTGTAATAAATTACACAATTTACGCAGACACTTCGAATCGGTTTATAAATTACCCTTAAGACTTGGTCTACCGGCCCAATGTGTTTGTCAAAAATTGTCAAAACTATTTCAGGGTCCCTTTGAAAATAGACGATGCAATTTCATGAATCATGTATGACTGATTATCTAAACCCTTCCGTACATTTAGTTAGACGTCTCAAGCAGTGTGGTATGGAAACTAGCAAACATCTTACTGCTAAGTTATGCCAAATAGCGAGCTCCTGCTTCAGTATTTTCTTTTATTTTCAGCAGATTTTCCTCTAGTTTTGTTTTGTTTTAGAAATGAAGCAAATTTTTCATATTGTGTCAACAATTTATCTCAGTCATTATTACCAACATCTGAGTTTTTCATATGAATGTGCATAAGGCAAATTTTTGTCTCTTAACACCCGTTCTTTATTGTAATCTTTCTTTGGAGTGACCACATGGCCACTATCGCTCGTGTTATAAGCATTCTCTACAAAATGTGCTAGGACATCTGACTTTGGCGGCGTAGTCGTCAAAGTATAAATTAAATTTATAGGTATGCCTATATGTTTTCGGATTGAATTATTGATATATATGTGGGGTTTGACGTCCCAAAACCACCATATGATTATGAGAGGCGCCGTAGTGGAGGATCCGGAAATCTCGACCATCTGAGGTTCTTTACCCCGCACCCGAATCTGAGTGCACAAGCCTACAGCATTTTTGCCTCCATCAAAAATGTAGCCGCCGCTGCCACGATTCGATCCCACGACCTGCGGGTCAGCAGCGCAGTACTTAAGCCACTATACCAAAGTGGTGGGGCTATATGTTTTCGGGCTTTGCGACAGCAAATTCGAAGAAGAAAAAGGATGGTCTATGTGCTAAGTGTTTGTTGAAACTCCATGTGTAGCAAGCAAAACCCCAAATTAAAAGATGAACAAAAGTGTGCACATTTTCTGCCTAAATGTTTTCACGCTGTGTATAAGACATCAAGGTTGCACACTTGTGTGTTTTTGTCGTGAAATGGTGACGCTTATATTGAGGGAGTATAGATTAACAGTGTTTATTTTGCGCGCGCTGCAGGGACTCCATCTTTGTGCAGCGTTCACCATAAGCTGTGTCTACATGTATGTTGACTACTTGCCACAAGTGTTACACGTTGATCAGGGACCATAATTACTGGGATGTAGATGTGCCACAAGGCTCAAACATGGGTGAAGGCACGTCCATCATCAATCAACAATAGGCATTGTGCAAGTTCCCGTGCATGCGCGTATGATGAGGAATCAATTACCCCAATGAAGTTAATCTTCACTTTCATGTTATCCCCGTTCGTGTTACGGTAGGATCAACCACGTTTCTTAATATGAGAACGTCATTTCATTGCGTAGGCTCGACGTATTGGTGGATCAGTGGCAACGGCATATATGTCGGCGAGCTCACTCATCAGTCGATTCTCTCGGACTGGCTCAACCATATATATATGTAGCCGTGACTGTGGGTCTGAGCGAGTCTGGGGCAATAATATTGTCATACGTTTGAGTTCGAGTGAGAAACAGTTTTGCGAGTGTGAGTGGGAGTGAGTCTTGCTCTGAAAATGTTTGGTGAGTCTGAACCTGATTCAGCCCAAAGGCAAAAATATATTTATTGATTGAGCCTTAGGGAGCTGAACATTTTTTTTTCGCCGACCTATGGGCTATGTTTCTCGGCTGCTGACCTGAAGGTCGTCAGATCGATCCCAGCGATGGTGGTCGCATTTAGATGAAAGCGTTATAGTAGAGGCCCATGTTTCGTGCAATGTCTGTGCACGTTAAAGAAACACTACATGGTCAAAATTTCAAGAGCCCGCCACAACGGCGTCTCTCAAAATCATAGTGTTTTCGGAACGTGGAATCCCAGATAATAATAATATTACCATTGTCTGATCCCCACCCTTTATTCCCCCTTGTTCTGATCGCAAGGGTGTTAGAGCTGGGGTGCCTGCGCCAATGATCAAGTTTGCGACGAGGCTTAAAGTTTGTCCAAAACAATATATTTTGGTCATTTTGGGAATTTTGCACGATTAAGGCGTGCACCGACAAATGAAGGCTGGGCTAGCGATTCAGAAGGCTATACCCACGGCCCTCTATTACGATATGGCATCCTGTTTTTGAATGCGAGGCCCAAGTGTTCCCCAAGTTTTCGTGTAATTTAGGAGGCCTTTTGCATTATAGTAATATTGACGCCGATTACTGCGTTATTAAGTTAAGCATTGCTTAAGGATTAATAAGTTGAAATTACTGCGTCATTAGGTTAGTGGGGTTCAATGATGAGCATATGGTAAATGTAAAAGTGTAATTCGCACAGCAGCTCGATATTTAAGATACTTACTCAGTGGATATGCGGGGCAAAATGATGCCTATTCAAACAGAAGTTACAGGGAGGTAGTAGGCATCTATGATACAGCTTGTGTTATCATAAGTAGCGATGGCAATTATACTTACATCATCGCAATGGTAATTGAGACGATTAAAAGTAATGTCAAACTTGCTGCGGACATCGTTACAATGGATCTGTAGCTCTTGTGCAAGGCAGATTGTGAGGCTGCACTGAAATATGAGGCTTTTTATAGACAGTTTTTGATATGCCGAACAAAAAGCATCCATCGCATGCCATTTTTAGTTACGTGGCTTCCGCAAAACAATATAAGAATTGGCTACTAGTAATACTGCATGATAGAAAAGCTTATCTACATACAATTTAAAAAAGTGATACATTTTGCACACACAACATAATAGGCACACTCTGACACATGATGCATGAGCTACTAGTATCATGGTATGCTAACGACTAGTTGAGTAGCACGCAAGCACCCGCATAGTGTTCTGAACAATTGAACTCCTTCTTTGCACAAATGCAAAAGTATAGAAGCAACATTGATGTAAAAACTTGAGTGCGTTCTTTCAAATGGTCACATTTAGTGGTCGATCACGAACACATTCAGAAATACCAATGTTGTATGCTTTCTACAGCGCTATGCTTGTCTGTAAACTGTGGATACGTGACCGAGCACATCAAATAATGTTTCCTGGCACTATTATATTTTAAAGCAAAATCGAAGACTAGAAAAACGACAATGGTTAAGTAATGTATTTTACCGTATTAATCATCCCCATTATCACCATTTTCATCGTTCTGAGTGCGCCCATTTCAGAGCGAAAGCCTCTCTTATGTTCCGCCAATCAACCTAGCTTTGTGCTTGGTGCAGCCACATGATACCAACATGCTTCTTGATCTCATGCGCCCATCTAAATTTAATTTTATCCTCGCACGTTCACGTTCTCTTGAAAATGAACTTGTTGCTCTTAATTACCAGAGGTCCTTTTGTCTGCGGGGTTTAGGTCCAGCCCATGTTCAGTTTTTCATCCAGATTTACTCTAAATCGTCACTCGGGAATGAAGGCCTTCACCATACGGCGTATCTAGTGACTCAATAGAACTAGATTTTAATTGTGTAGTAGACTTACTCTCTCCAAGACACGAGTCAAGACCCTACCGCTTCGCGCTGGCAAACGAATATTGGTGTGAATAGAATTCATGCTGAAGGCAACAGCGCATGCACTGAGCGTAATAACGACGCACATGTGGCTCACACATAACGTTTTAGCCACTTGTTACACTTTGATAACATCTTTTAGTCCTTCCCTCTCCCCTCGTCAATCTGTCTCCTTAATATCTTCATGGTAGTACACTATTTATTTATTAACATTTTTACTTAATTATTTATTTATTTATTGTACCCCTCATGGCCCGAGAACATTATAGAGGGCAGTTGTAAACAAAAAAATTCTACAAAATTTGGGTAGTGATATATAAAAAAGAAAGGCTTCTCACAGTATTACAATAAAACAACACACTGGTTAAAACAGTGTGCACAATGTAGTCCGAAAAAGCTTTCCCAAAGGAGTGCAAGTGCTAAAATGACCAAAAAGAGTAACAGGACAATATTTCCTGTGCTAGGTTGTTGTGAATTACTTAGCAGCAGAACGACAGCTAGAACATGTTATCATTTGCAAGTTAGGCTACATACGCTACAGCCTTGCGAAAAAGTCTGTTATTAGTTATGGGGGCTATGTCATCAGAAAGGCGGTTCCACTACAGCCGAGATGTTCTAGGGAATGAAATCGGGCAAATCCCACGTACCTTGGGAATATACATTATGCGAAGTATGCAAAGTAGCGAAAGTAATTTCTTAGCTTGAAGATAACAAGAAAGGGTAGGCTCTGGACAACATTAACCTATTTCATTAACATATAGTTAAGTAAAGCTAATGGAAGGCGGCACGCTTGAATAGCTAAACTTCTAACTGCGAAAGTATTATTGAGTCCCTGTCAAGTGGGTGTTAGGCAAAGCACGTTAATATGGTGCCCACACGTTGATTTAGACAGCAGAATTCAACTAGTACCGAGCCAGAAACAATATGCAGCACTAGCTACTTCAGATCGGCTGCTGACCCAAAGATCGCACGGTCAATCCCGGCCGGGGCAGTCGCATTTCGATGGAGGCGAAGTGACAGAGGCCCACGCGCGGTGTACGTGCACGTTAAAGAACATCATATGGTCAAAACTTCCAGAGTACACCGCCACGACGTCTTCCATATTCATACAGCGGTTCCGGAACGTGAAACTGCTGAAGTTATTCTTAGTCACTTAAGATATTTTTAAAGCGCACGACAAGGTCGAGTACCTAATTTTACTAAAAAGGATGAACAAGATTGTCTTACCTGACTGCGGTAGAACTTGGATTTGGTAGTGGGATATTTGTTGGTCCAGACTCAGGATCGTGGGTCCAATTTTGGAGCTCCCAAGTGGGCCTGCTCTGTCCACAACTAAATTTTTTTGCGGGACTGGCAGTTTTACTGTGTAGAGAGTAGAATTTTAATGTAGAAATTCAGAAAAATACGCGCTGTCCCCCAGGCGTTGCTTTGTCTCAGCCACAATTTAATATCTCGTTTAACTTCACTCCGCGTCACCAAGACTAAGCACGCATATATGTTTACTCTGATAATAGCTGATTTACTTCAACGAATGACATTAAATTGCTTCATGCTTATTCCATAGCTTGCTCCAATATGCCTCGGTAGCTTACTTGCCTATCTTGGAATATTGGCCAGACAATGTTTGTTTGGCCATTAATGCACAGAATGGTGCAGTTCTGGCATTATGTTCGCAAGACTATATGAAATACTCCTTTTATTCCAGCAAGCACGCATTCCCCAAGTGCAAACAGTCAAGCTCGTCGAAAATAGTTATAGAGGAAAGCTTAACTGGCGTATGCATATCGAACATACAGCATCAAAAGCATCCCGTGCGATCGGCATACTCAGTGGGATTAGCTATATTTGATGGGGTATGCTACAGATATATTGATAATGATGTTTTCTATGTTTCAAGTTTTCTATGCTTCAAAGTGTCCAGGCTCAAGCACTGCGGATATGTTTAGGCTTGCCCCAAAGTGCATCAACAGCGGCGACTATCGCCATCACAAGGGACGACCTCATCAAGACCCACATTAATCTGGAAGTGCTGAGGACACTTATACGACACCTTGCTCGAACCTCTCGACATCACCTAGCCTCTCTACCAGTGGTCCGACCATGCACATTTTACTGCAAAACAGTGACCGCACATGGTGAGTCGATCCCAACTTCGTTCTCTCCTGCCGCTAGACCTGTGATTCCGCCGTGGTGCCTCGCTCAACCAATAATTAATATTAACATACCTGGCGTCGAGAAAAAGGCCAATTTGTCGTCACCGGCTCTTGAACAGCTCACACTACTTCTCTTGTATGAGAAATATCAAGACTCCACACATATCTACACTGACGGATTGGTTCAGCCGGACAGCTCTACAGGAGCAGTAGTGATACCAAGGTTGGCCACGACAATTAAATTCAAGACATCTCACGCAACAACATCAACGGCAGCAGAATTGGCAGCACTTCGTGCCGCGTTGCCTTAATTCTTGGCACTCCAGCGTGACAGTTAGGTCTGCTACTTTTAATTCGGCGCCAAGCATTTTGCTGATGCCTTGGGGACGGGCGGATGAAATACATCAGGACATGGAGTGGTACTTTACCATTGCGCAACGCTCACCGTGGAGACAAAAAATATATTTGTTTTAACACACGCTGTCTAGAAAAAAACAGGATTATTATTGGTGACTGTGAGCAAATGAGGGCGTAGGTTAGTCAGACGGGCACAGGAAACACCCATAGACGAAGAGACACCAATTTATATACAGATCGGCACAGACACGGGACTACAGTACACGACATATATGCATGCACATACAAGTCTACCAAGTCGGCAGGGCGTCACTTATCTCAGACGGAAGACCACTCAAGACGCGTGCATTCTCTTGTTGTCAATGATGAATTGGTGACCGACTGCTCTTTCATCGCTTACCTACACAACAGATTTTTCTAGTCAGTGTTTACTGCTTGTCCTGATAATGGTGATGAATCCACGCCACTTCCTTCTCAGTTGTCAGTTATGCCTGACGTTCAGATCACTTATGAAGGCATTGTATCATTATTACTGAACATGAACGTGAAAAAGTCGATCGGACCAGATGGCATACCAAATGATTTACTGCGAAGGTATGCGGAATGGGTTGCGCACTATTTATACATAATATATAATGCCTCAATAGAGCAAAAGCGTGTCCCAGACGACTGGCTTGTGGCGAAGGTCGTGCTAACGCATAAGAGTGGAGACCAACAAAAGGTGGAAAATTACTGTCCAATTTCCCTCACCTGTGTATGCTGCAAGCTTTTAGAGCATATTATATCCAAAGCTATGTATACGTATCTTGAGGGCACAAAAACATTTTTTCCTAATCAGCATGATTTTCGGCAGAATTTATCCACTGTAACCCAATTAATAGAAACAGTCTATGACTTCACGCGTGCCTTATATAATAGTGTTCAGATTGACGCATTATGTCTCGACTTCTCCAAAGCCTTTGACAAGGTTCCCCACAGGGAGTTAATTAATAAGTTAGCACACCTAGGCATAAATTATAACATAATACAGTGGATAAGTGCATACCTGACAGGCAGAACACAATATGTGGAAATAAACGGCTTCAAATCTGAGTTATTAAGCATTACCTCAGGTGTACCGCAAGGTTCAGTTTTAGGACCGATATTATTCTTAACTTACATAAATGACATTTCATGCGGCATAGATAGAAGTACTACAGTGCGACTTTTCGCAGACGACTGCCTAATTTATAAAGAAATACACAGTGAAGTTGACCAAAAAACGTTTAATGATATTCTTGATGCTGTCAGTAATTGGTGAACTGAATGTAAAATGGAAATAAATCAAACTAAAACAGTTGCTTTGCGCGTCACAAACAAAAGTAATCGTGTCTTCTATTGCAATTACACTCTATGTTCTACCCGCCTGTCAACCGTCAATGAAATAAAATATTTAGGTGTAACAATATCCAGTAATCTAAAGTGGAGGACCCAATTGGAAAACATTTGTGCGGTGGCGGAGAGAAAGCTATGGTACTTGCGAAGAAAACTAAGACTTTCTACGACTTCCGTTAAGCTAGCAGCATATCTCACGTATATTCGGCCAACATTGGAATATGCCAGCATTGTGTGGGATCCCTCGGAAATCGGCCTCATTAATATGCTAGAAAGAGTACAAAGGCGAGCTGCTAGGTTTATTCTTTCAAAGTACTCCTCGACTGAGTCAGTAACAGAAATGCTACACTCTCTTCAACTGCCCACTTTAGCCAAACGACGGCAATTCGGAAGGATGAAGTTCTTGTTTTTATTGTCAAAAAATAAATTAAACATAACTCAACAAAATACTTAACACCACGCCGCGGAAAAAACCTAAGAAGTCTAAACGATTACACATACGAAGTGCCACAACAGCGTCTCAATGTATATGCGAACTCATTTTTTCCCAAAACAATTCGTCAGTGGAATGCTTTGCCATTACCACTGGTTCATTGTGATTCCCTGGAAAAGTTTGAGGAAGGGCTCAAAGATATTTTTCTGTAAGCATGGTCTACTATGTTAATTTATTGCAATTAATTTGTATGCTTACTACGACTGCACTGTTTTTCCTTCAGCCTCAATGCCGGTGTTTCCAATCATATATCATGTAACATTTACAAGTTCAAGTTTTGATGTTTAAATTGCTGTATGATTTGAATGTATTGATGTTTGTCATTCTTAGTATGTCCCACCCCTGTAACAGCCGAAAGGCTAACAGTATTCGGAAAATAAATAATAAATAAATAAATAAGTAACTAACATGAACATCTTCCACACTCACACCACTGCAGTTATTCTCGGTGCTTGTGTCGTGGAGTTGTCGAAGAGCGAAGCTCAAGGTCTCGTCCGGCGTACCCCTAACTATGGGCGAGTTGCAATGGTGTACGGAACCAAGTCTGCGGGGCACGCCATGTGGTAGGGGTCTCAGCGGGCCGGAAGAGGGCCACGTGGACTCGGCGCCAGGACGACGGTGAGTCGCCTCCTCTGGGTCGGTGCGTGGCCCGGCTCAGCTGATGCAGGCCAGGGAGAAATCCACTGCAGTAGTTTCGGTGTCTCGTACAGCATGGGGGACGTAAACAGGAACAGTGCCACGAAGGGTGGCTTGAAGGGTATCAGCCAAGAACGGAACCTCGGTCAGCGACAGGCCAGCGCCAGGGACAACGCCAGCCGCTCGCCAGGGATGTCGCTGGAGAACCGCAGCCGGGGACAGGTGTAGCGATGCCCATCCTAGTAGTCCCTCGGAATCGTTGGAGCCGGATGGGCCCCAGACCAGCAGCGACGGATCGAAACGTCCGGACGTGGCCCGCTGCTCGACCACCCGATGCGTTTCCTCTGCCACTCGCCAAGAGATCCCTGTCGTTTGAGATTTTCGCTCGATATCCGCGCACACCACTTCTCTTGTCTGAGAAATATCAAGACTCCACACATATCTACACTGACGGATTGGTTCAGCCGGACAGCTCTACAGGAGCAGTAGTGATACCAAGGTTGGCCACGACAATTAAATTCAAGACATCTCACGCAACAACATCAACGGCAGCAGAATTGGCAGCACTTCGTGCCGCGTTGCAATTTGTAGTTGATCAGCCTACGCGCAAGTGGACTATTTTCTGCGACTCGAAGGCGGCACTGCAGTCTCTACTATCAGCCTTACGCCGTGGACCACACGAGCAGCTGGTACTAGAGATAGCACAGATTATACACCACCTGACTGAGAAAGGGCACCAAATTACATTTCAGTGGTTGCCCAGTCACTGTGGAATCATCGGCAATGAACGGGCCGATCAAGCTGCCCGCTCAGCCCACACAGAAAATCATAAACTGCGGCTACCACTTTCTAGGACAGATGCTGCACGAGAGCTCCGCAGACTTGCTCGCCGGCAAACCACATCGTAATGGAATCAGCCGCACTTCAAACATGCCCGACTGTACTCGCTTGACCCTACGCTAAGTCTTCAAGTCCCGTCGAGGCTTCGCCGAGCAGACCAGACCCTGTTATGTAGGCTGTGGTTGGGCGTTGCATTTACCAACGCCTACGCTTTCCGCATTGGGATGGCTGACACCGCAGCCTGTGGCCGCTGTGGCAAGAAGGAAACCATTCAACATGTTCTTTGTGAGTGCCTAGCGTATAGTAGGTGGCGACTATGCCTTCGCAGGGAACTCAACAAATTAGATGATCAGCCTCTGTCGGAGCAGGAAATTCTGCAGTATCGTCAGGATGCGACTTCACAGAAGAGGGCCCTGAAAGCGCTGCTGAACTTTTTGCGATTGACCGGCCTTGCTGCACGGTTGTAGCTGGGACGCCCTTCCAATGTGTGTTTTCGTTTTTTTTTATGAGTGCGCGTGCGTTTTTTTCCCTCTCTCTAACCCCTCTTTCTTGCCCCTACTTCCCCACCCCCAGCGCTGGGTAGCAAACCAGATGCCAATAGCTGGTTAACCTCCCGGCCTTTCCTTTCTCACTCACCCACTCACTCTATGTTTATATGCCCCATAAAAGAGTTTGAATGTCCTTATTTCTTGGCACTCCTGCGTGACAGTTAGGTCTGCTACTTTTCATTCGGCGCCAAGCATTTTGCTGATGCCTTGGAGACGGGCGGATTAAATACACCGTGGAGAAAAAAAAATATGTTTGTTTTAACACACGCTGTCTAAAAAAAACTGGATTATCATTGGTCACTCAAAAACTGTAGCCCACATTCACTACGCACTTTGGCTCAAGAATTCGACCCACTCATCAGTTATCACACGTTTTGGTCGGCGGTGGCACATACTGTCTCTCACACCCGCATGCCACGTGTACGTCACATCGAGGCGTTCACCCACTGTCGGCTTTGGGGATTAAACACAAGCCCATACACAGCACAACCAACGTACTATAAACACAGTTGCCTCGTTTTCACTCGGTGTTTTGCGGAGTGACAACACCACGCCATGTTCGAGGTAGTCGTCGTCAGTTAGGGCTTCCTTGGGCAGATCGCTTGTACGTCCGTGTCCTGTGACGTTGCAAGTGACTTTGGGAACGGGGTGGCTGAAACGACAGCTGAGGCGACGATCGAACCTGATGCATCGGTACCCCCCCGCTGTCCATGCCATCGCAGTGCAGCTTAAAAAGCCCAGAACGTGATTCAATGAAGCCGCCGGTATTGCGTCTCTCCAAGTAATAGCCTTGCTCGTCGACGTGATGGTATCCTGGTCGCCATGTCCGAAGGCAACCATGTCTCATCTTGAGAGATATGCGCACCACTGGAAGCTGGCACATCTCGTCGTAAATTTGGCCATGGCGCTGTCACTTCTCTTGCAAGTCCAGAAAAATGTCCCGTTCCTTTCGCCCTCTCCACGCATGCCTTCTGGGTATCATCGCTCGTTACAGATGAACTGCTGTCACGTGGTTTGGGCCGGTTGATGACGTGACTAACACCAAACCGGTGTCGCTTACCACGTCGTTGGCATCAATTCTTCGATGGCCGTGGTGCCAATAAGTTTGATGGACGAATTTTCCATCACTGTTGTGGCATCCAGTGATATAACTCCTTTGGTATTGCCCAGGACCACATCATAAAGTGAATCTCGGAGGCGGTGAGCAGGAACTTCTCCTTTAAAAATGGGCGTGTCTAAGAAGATCACCGCTTCTGGTAGGTATCACATGGTGTGGTCGAGGAACAGTACCTGCCGATACTTTTCAGTCAATCTTTCTTTGTGCACTAATGCCTCTCGCACAATGACCGTATCGCAGCCAGTATCGCGTAGTACGCTAACAAGGAGTTTATTGATGAGCCCTCTCACAATGGGCATGTTCTCGGTGTTTCCCAATGAAGAACTTTGGCTGACTGCGGTATTGACAACGGGTATCCTCTCTCCCTCTTCCAGAATAACGTACTTTTTTTACCGATTTCGCATTATTTCTTGTTCCGGGTAATGTGCAAGATGTTTTGCATTTCTCTCCTGTATCGGTAGAACACTTGCCATTGTTATGACCATGCGCAGATAAAGATGGTTTCGTTCACGACCAGCACTCAGATGTATGCTGCCCCGTCTTATTACACAAGAAGCATTGTGGTTAACCTTTCAGTGGCCGGTTTTCGGGTTCCGTCTTGCAGCTACTCTCTGCGAAACTCTCCGTATGGAACTTATTTTTACCCAAATTGGACAAATCTTGCACCTCTGAAAAACAATCGTAGTTCTGTGCCAACGTACTCAAGTTCTTGCAATTTCTTTCTTTTAGAAACACCCGTAGTGATGACGAGCATTCTTTCATAAATTTTTCCGAAATCATTAGGTCGCGGTGACCGTCGTAGGTCTTCTCAACGCCTGTTAGCTCCATTCATCTATCTAAATGTCCTGCTACGCGAGCGGCCTATGGACGACCTCTTTCTTTTTTTCTCTGGTCTCGCTTTCCGGAACTTTTCGCGGTAACCCTCGGCGGTGTAGTGGAATCGTAGCAGTAGGGTTGCCTTGAGCTCGTCATAGTCTGATGCGAAGGTAGAATCAAGTCTGCTGATGCCTGCCAATGCTTCACCTGTCAAACACAATCTCAGCGAAAGGCCCCATTTGTCGCGAGGCCGATCTTGTGACTCCACGACACGTTCAAATCTGTGTAAATACGTATCGAGGTCATCTCGTGCCACTCTAAATAGAGGCAGTAACTTGCGGCGACTGCGACTGTACAATGTAGCTGGTACAGGCACGTCGTTACTTGTCTGTTGCGAGCTTCCTCGCTCGTTTCCGCCAGCTTCATGTAGCTTGAGCCTTAACTGAAGGACGCGTTCCTCAGCTTGTAGTCGCTTCTCCTCAAGCCCCATTTGCACGCGCTGATCGTCACCAGCTCTAGCGCGAAGATATCGTTCTATTACGCGTTGCGCGTCAGCCCATTCTTGAAGCGCGGCTCCTCCTAGACCCATGTCTTTACCGATAGCCTGTAGCTTCTCCGACTTCATGGCTGCGTCCGTGGCGTCTGACTTTCGGCAAGACAGTGAAGCCGATCCTGGCAGGCTCGCCGAAATTGTGGGCTAATGGGGACGCAGGTAAGTCAGATGGGCACAGGAAACACCCATAGACGAAAGGACACCTCGTTATATACATATCGGCACAGACACGGGACTACACTACACGACATATATGCATGCTCATACAAGTAAATAACATGAACATGTTCCACACTCACACCGCTGCAGTTATTCTCGGTGCTTGAGTCGTGGAGTTGTCCAAGAGCGAAGCTCTCATCTGACGTGCCCCGAACAAGGGGCGGGTTGTAATGTTGTACGGAACCAAGTCGGTGGCGCATGCACGCGTCGTGTGGTCGTGCATTCGATTGCCATGGTGACTTTGTGTGGCGGGCTCGCAACGTTCACTTGTTAGCACGACCAGAGCTGCGACGGTGACGCCGTCTTCGTTGACAGCCCCCACGACGCACTCAACAACATGGCCTGCATCTTACACCACCTCGCCCTTGATAAGACATCGGGACGTTTCGGGAGTTTTGTCTACAAACTTGTAGATGCAGTAGTGATGCACGCTTACTGAAATGAAAACTTCGACTAAGTAGTGTCGTACGGCGGAAACTACGGATGATGAGCAAAAACACTCGCACATGGTTTCACTTTCTTGCCAGCATTGCAGTCAGTGCCATCAGCGTGCCCGTCTGCAACCCGCGAGATATCTTTCTCCTACTGATCGTGTCGGAACTAAAACAGTTTCATAAATACATGTGAAAACATTCGTTGCAGATGTTAGTTGACCATTGCGAGGTGGTTCGTTCGACAAAGTCCCTGCCTGAAGCAGGCGATCCGTGGACAGAAGTAGAGGCTGCTGCAGTGTGGTTGCATAAGAGTGACGTGCTTGCTCTGACGTCACCCGCAAGAAGGTGAGTGCTCGAAAATCTCAAGGCGAATTTCGTTACATATAAGCAATGTCGCCTAGAGTTGAAACCCTACGCAATAATTTTTAATTACAAAAATTCAGGACACCTAAAGAAAACTAATGTATTCACTTTAGATACGTTGATGTCTATGTTTCTTATGAAGTGAGGCAAAATTTGCTTTGAATGTGACTCTTGTAACATATATACTAATATTTTTCGACGGCTGCCTCCAGATTGTGGCGCACTGATGAGGTGTGTGGTTCTTGAAATAGTTGGGGGAACGTTAAGCTTCCCCCTTGAAAGTTGAACGGGATGACGCTATGATGTCCATTGTACGTACTTTCACCACCTAGAATATATTTTTTATTAGGAGCGAAGCACCTTGGGCTTGCACTCCGCCGTTGCCGTCGAAGTTCCCTGCACTGGGAGAGCGCGCCGAGCTAAACAACAGGTGCGCTCTCGCAGCGCCGCAGTGGGACAAGGGCGCAACGGCGGGTTCGGCGGGCTCGCTCAGTCATTTCCACCAACGAGTGCAGTAGACGTTCTCTCTTCTCTCACCAAGCTACCGCCTTCATGAAAGCCAGTAGCGAGATCAGGCACATAGTCATCTGAGTCCAATTTATGAGGAGCTTTGTTCATCGGTTGTACTCGTACACGGAACAACTGCTAGTTTATGTACGATGGTACTCAAAATGTTTAATTGTGGATCACTATAATGTATTCGATAAGTTGCAAGCGGCTTGCGTCAGTGCATCTTTCACATATGAATGCATTCTGTGTAATGAATAGCATTCTTTTAGCCATTATAGCGTGAAATGCGCATGAAATGGTCGTGAACTTGCTATACACCAGCTGCACGCTCGCAAAGAAACGCGTGCAAAAACGAGTGTGCCGTTTGTAATGGGTGACCGACTTTAGGCCACGAGGTCATTGTGATAATCACATGTTCTGACACCCGATGGCGATGTACGCTTGTCATCATCATCATCAGCCTGACTACGTCCATTGCAGGACAAAGACCTCTCCCAAGTTCCGCCAGTTAACTCGGTCCTGTGCTTGTTGCTGCCAATTTATTCCCGAAAACTTCTGAATCTCATCGGCCCACCTAACCTTCTGTCTCACCCTAACCGCCTTGCCTTCTCTGAGAATCCAGTTAGTTACCCTTAATGACCAGCGATTGTCCTGTCTACGCGCTACATGCCCGACCGATGTCCATGAGAACATATCATATCGCAGTAATAGTGCGTGGTACGCTTGTACCACGCACTATTACTGTGATATCATATGTTCTATTGTAAAATCTGGATACAGGGCGTGTGTGTTTGTAAATTATGACAGTTGCTTTCGCTAAACTTCCAAGCAGACCAAGATATTTCTCCTCATTTCCAAGGAGAACCTGGCTGTGTGGTAGAACTACTGCTTGCCACGCAAACAGTAGTGCTTCCATCCTCACTCAGACCCGAAAATCTTTATAATTACGTTATTTTCACCTGGCTCAATTTATCGGTCATGGACAATTTTATAATTTTTCTCTCACCACCAACGATGTCCATGACCAAACAACGCTGGAATTTCTGCGTAAAGAAGTCCTTAACGCTGTCGCGTTAAAACGTGGCCGATATAGAGGACGTTTTGTTTTTCTTTACTTGTAGTTAAGGTAATTGGAATAAGCGTCCTATGTTTGTTTTTTTCTTGGTCCTACTTTTGCCCCGCCGCGGTGGTCTAGGGGCTAAGGTATTCGGCTGCTGACCCGCAGGTCACAGGATCGAATCTCCGCTGCGGCAGCTGCATGTCCGATGGAGGCGGAAATACTGTAGGCCCGTGTGCTCAGATTTGGGTGCACGTTAAAGAACCCCCGGAGATCGAAATCTCCGAAGCCCTCCACAACGACGTCTCTCATATTCATAAGGTGGTTTTGAGATGTTAAACGCCTCATATAAATCAATGAACTTGCGTGAACACTATAATACAATCGCAGTATGTTTATACACTAGTAGTGAAATGAGCATAGGCGGGCAAGTTTCTAATGCTGCTCTTTCTTATTATTTAGAAGAGGACTAACAATAAGACAACGGTTTCTCTGGTGACTGGAAAATATTGTCTGCAGAAGCGCAAAATGTCCCGGGTTCTTCCGTCATAGGAGCGGGTATAGCACGAAAGTAAAACGTCTCCTTAAAGAAGTACTTGAGTCTACTCTGTACATTAATGTACAATGTAGCGTTAAGTCAACCTTTTCTGTCCTCGCAAAACCTCAAATGCTCTGGCTTAATCGAAGCGTTCTGGATAAAGAAAAGGGCGATTTGTGTATAAGGGCCACGTCAGTGGTTTGGCGCATGTCTCAGTTTGATTTTTGCGCTTTGTTGCTTGATTACATGTGCCTCTCGAGCGTCCTGGTGCACTGTGCTTTGCGCATATGTGGTGCGGCTGTGTATTTTCTGTGTTTCATCTGCAAATAAATCAGTGGCGAGTTTACGCTCTTTTTCTGTCTGTCTTTCTTCTTGTGTTGCTTTTAGGCCTCTAGAAGTTTCCCTCAGTATGTCTTACCAACTAGCTCAGCAACAAGCTGGCGAGTTTACGCTCTTTTTCTGTCTGTCTTTCTTCTTGTGTTGCTTTTAGGCCTCTAGAAGTTTCCCTCAGTATGTCTTACCAACTAGCTCAGCAACAAGCACATCTAAGATGTAAGACAGTTTGCACATTACTTGGAGGTGTTTGACAGCTTTGGTACAACAGTTATTGGTGTACCGTTTCACGTACCACCATTTACACCGTTTCACGAACACCGTTTCACGTGCATGCAGCTACAATATGTAATTTGGTGGTACATCTCCAACCAGACGTGCAATACCTATGATCAATCTTGTGGCAGCTGTAGCAGTTAACGTTGAAAGCTTTTTGATAAAAAATGATGTGACACCCATTCAGCGTCGCCGAATGATCGCAGAAGTTCAACTAAGGTTGCCAGTTTGTGGCATTTTAAAGAGTATTTGAACACTTCGGGCAAACAATATACAGGGAAACGCAAAGCGTGCTGTCTAGCCAAGCTGTGGTTTTTCTCAGGGCCAGCATAAGTGGGTAATGCATTGTCACGGTCATAGTCACAGTCGCGTCTTTTTTTTTTTCCGGTCACAAACAGGTAAGGAGGCACGCGTCATTGAGCTATTTCAACACAAATTTTTCCAGCGTGTATGTGCTACAGGATTTGTGCAAATAGCACAACGCTACAGCTCATAACGCTATATTAAAAAAACTCGTTTTACAGATATTCCGGCGTCGTCATTGGTGTCGGCATCGGTGTCGGCCTTCGTGTTGGCGTTGTTTTCAGGGTCGTTGTTGGCGTGGGCAGTGTTGGTTGTGGTCGGTAAATCATCGTCTTGTACATGAAAACATTAGAGTATGATGTAGACGGAATAAATGATAAAAACTTCCAGGTTCCTTTAAGGGGTGAACCCAGGTGCGTGGAAAGCAGATGTTCTACAACAAAGCCATGGCATTTATTGAAACTTTTGTAAAGAAAAAACGAAATGTATAAATTCCATGTAGTGGAAGGAGTCGGCTTCACGCATCATCATAATGCGGGGCAGAAGCGTGAAAACGCGCCTGGCGTAAAAAAAATGTGCTTAGAAAAAAGAGTGCGTGTTTTAAAGGGTCAATAAAGTCCAATAACACTTTATGTCATAGTGAAATTTCAATGTATAACAACTTCTAAAACAATGACATCAAGAGCAGTTAGCGAGAAATGAAAGTAATTGCAAGAGAAGAATTGTGCCATTAGTAGTAAATTCGCTAAATGATCCTGACAACGTCAAACTTACCACTCACATTCATTCATTATTAATCGAACCAGCTGCACTATATGAAGAGCTTTACGTGCGTCAAGAGACGTAATAGAATGCTGGTTGTTCGTTTCTGTTTAATTCAAAGAAAAAAGAAACGCTGGCCATACTATGAGGAATGGGGCGAATTGTCCTAAGTTAAATTTTCGCCTGGTTAAACAGGACAAGTCATGCCATCTAGGGTAGCCCAGTCGAACCAAGCACGATTACCATCTTGGAGGCCAGGGCTAAAAATTGTTCAATGGCATGTTGTAGCTGCTGTGGCTCCCACTTCTTTCACTCTGCTGCGACTAGTGTCGGCGGGTCGGCGGCCGCACAGTAAAGCCGGGCAACGCTGTGCGGGGCAACAGTGACGTGACACGGCCACATTGACGCCGGGTATTTTAAGTGCGCTCACACGATGCAGACCTCTAAAACGTAATTTTATTTCAAAATAAGCATCTCTTTGCACAAAAGTAGTGCTACCAGGTTTCCGGACCACTATTTCGGCAATCAGCACCGACCTAATGCTTGCCATTATTGTCCTTTCAAAGGCTCACCCCCTACAAAGCACTCAATGTTTAACCACCAGCAGCAGAACAATCAACTAAGTCAACAGCTGCGTAGGTCTCAGTGTTGCCATACGGACACAAAGTGGACCCTTCGCTGACTCGCGAAAGAAATACTTATGGCGTACTGGGCTCTTAATAACTGTGCTTGCAATAAATCTTCAATGACAATTTGAAAGGACCAATGTGACGCTCAGAGTCATGCAGCATGGTTGAGGCATGCACCGAGGTCCAGTGCAGGTTATCAATCCAGAAGGCGATGCGGACGAGGCTTGATTACACTATGGGCATTTACGCTGGAAGGCTAACATCAAGCATGCTCCTATGTTTTTTTTTTTTGAAGACAATAGTCTTTCTTGGGGACCTTCGACGCAAAAATTTTGGTATGTCTGTCTGTCTGTCTGTCTGTCTGTCTGTCTGTCTGTCTGTCTGTCTGTCTGTCTGTACATTTGTCTGTTTGTTCACTTTTAAAGGCATTGGGTATTTGAAATTTATTTGGATGAGTGCTGTGAGTGGTACGGATAGATGGATAAATGGATGGATCGGTGTATCCGGCTGTGCCATTTAGATCGAGTGGTGGCTCATGCCACCTAGCCATACAGTTAAGTAGTTTTACTGTGTATTTGAGGATTGAATTTCACTCGCGCCTCGGCTGTAGCCACCAATCAGTTGGCCTCCTCCTTGTTATTTCTACCCGTCTAAAGTGTATTTTGCCTTCACTGTCCCTAAACCCCAATGCTTTGGAAAATTTGGTGCCATTATCTTCGACTATAGGGTGGAACCCTTTAGAGATTATTAACAAATATTCTGCTATGTCCTCCTCCTCTCCACGCACTACATAACGTGTCTGTGCTTCGTATTTGGCTCGGTACGTCTTGCTCTGCAATAATCCCGTTGTGGCCTTGAACACCAGAAAACTACCCCGAGAATTATCGTAGATCTTTTCTTTTTACAAGTTTCGGCTTGAAAGTTTGGTAGGTCTCCTGTGATGATTTCGCAAGCATTCCAATTTTCCACAAGTCCCTCTCTGTTTCCTTCACCTTCTTCTCAAGCGGTGTTTCCTTTTGTCGGAAGTTTTCACGAAGTTCGCCACCTTGCGGTGTGTTAGTTCGCTGGAAAATATTGCACTTCACCTATGTGCAATTCGCTTAATGGGATTGATGCATTGCAAAGAGCCGTTGCAGAAGGCCATGGTCAAAGTGCATTACTTCACTTTGCCAAACCTTGGAGGCATATAAGATCAGTGTGAAGAAAATTGGAGATATCAGAGGTGCTTTTATAAAGCATCTGGAGTGTGTGACATGATTCTGTGGCATTATGGTTATGCGTTAAAGAAAAAAAAAGAATTCATCGTAGTACGTAACGTGCCCAGCTATTGTTGTCATGAATGAAGAGTATTCCTCTTTACACTTGTTTTTATTATTTTACCAGGCAGAAGCGTCGTGCGTTAGATTTTAATAAGGATATTAGTAATAAATTACAGAGCTGCAGTAGAAACCATCACCTCTTCGCACACACTCGCATGTAGGATAGTCGCATGGGGCATTGTCTCCTTCTCCTTTGCAAGGCTAGAATGGTAGAAACATTTCCGTAGTTAATAACCTTCCCATTATCATTTTTTATAAACACACATCAGTCACTACCAGAGTGAAGATCTGTTTTGTTACAAGACGCAAAGTCTCATATAAAAAGCATAGCACATGGGCATATAAATACACAAAAATGAGTGTTTCCTGTATACCTTTCAGCGGAATACCTTTCCAGCAAAATATAAACCTATAACAGTCACATTAGCGTGTTCATTTTAATTTTGGGCAAAAAGAGACAGAAAATTTGCAAGCAAGTGTTAGAGTTTGTCTCTCTGCTAGTAGAACAGGTGAAATGAGCACATTGATTATAGTATGGCTTCTTTTTATTGAGAGGAGAGTCAAATATTGTAAAACTGATTTTCTACATAAGTACACATATTCTAATGTTAGAAAATTGAAAGAAACCACTGCGTACGTAATACCTATATTACATGACATTAAAGTTCTGGCATTTATGCGTAAATAAGAACACTTCTTTCCAGCTGTTTACTTTATTCTAAATGAAATTATTAAATTGAGACTCAGATATGTGTAAGCTTTAGGTGCGTCTAGGTTATTTCATTCAGTAACAACACGATGGAGAAAAAAATTAGTGTAGTTATTTGAAAAAAAAAACCTTTTTATCTCTTTTCATTACTAGCTACGATGTTCTTCTCATTTACCCGCTACAATTGTCCTTCTTTCGATATGAACCTCTGCATTTTGAAGATTTCCACGTTTTGTTCTTTTCAGTATGCAAGACAAGACCCTACATAGTGGCTGCACTTGGTTGATATTGGCACGCTATATTTCTGTGACTGTTCTGACGTACAAATGGTATGTAGCTGTCACCAGAAACAAGAGGCGCCTTCGTGCACAACATCAACAACGGAAATAGCATTTAATTTGTTTCTTGTGGAATATGCGAATGACTGGATGAAAGTATTGCTATGCTTATAGTCAAAACTATGTGTGAGTTACCACTGCAATAAGGTAGTGCGTAAAGCTGACAGCGGAGTAAAACATCATCGCAGACGGGCGAGTGTTGCCGTAAGCCAGTTTGAAATAAGCTTCTTCTGTAGGTGTGCCCACAAACCTTCTTGTGGGCAATACCTGGTCAAAGAAGATGACCACCAAGCACTCCGCAAGGATGGCTATCAAACTAAGCTGAAACGTCTGGTCTCCGTGCTTATTGCGGAGTTCATCATATTGGTTTACGTCTTTAAAAAAATCTTATTATGTATTTGCCATATGTGGTTTCATTATATTAGGAAAAAGAAAACTTGTTTAATTTATGCCCCGCACAAGCTTATGACATGCCCTTACTGATTAGGCCGATTTGGTTTGGCTATAAATTGTAATGAAATCAAATAAAATTGAAGCATACGCAATATGCCTACGTAGAAGTGCTTAAGCGGGACTAACTTAGCGGTAGAAAGCGCCTATATATATGAAGTGTATGACGTGTGCATGCATATATGAAGATGTCGCGACTAGTAGACAACGCAAGGAGCTATGCACACTACCTTAGTTTAGCCTGTAGCTGCCAGGCGGCCACTACGCTCGACCTCTCGGCTCATTAATGGCATAGCTCACACGTTACAGAGCAAAACAATATGCGAGTGAAAATCTGCAGCTATCTCCGAAAGAAAACAGTGGTATTATATACGCTTGAAATTAAAAAAAAAAGCCATGGGAGCTAGACTGGAAGCACTGCCTGCAACCATGCACAAAATGAAAATTCGAAAAAGACTGCAAAACTGATGCATACCTGTCTGTCACATTGTTGATTTCCAAATAGGCCATAGGGTCCCTTAGGTTCACTCGAGACTTTCCTGCAAGGAAATGAGAAAGTACTATGATCTTTCTCTGTATCGCACATTTGGCTGGTCAGTCAACATTGAATTAGTTAAGTAGTTAAGGAAGCTACAAATAATTTCACGTGCATAATCTTAGCAACTATTCCTTGCCGACTGCAAAAGTCGATGTTTTGGGGATCGTAGCTGCAGCCATGTTTATTAGGCAGTGGATCTCCATTGATTTCCCGAGTGCGAGATTCTACGGTTGGCAGAAATACAGAGACACCGGCAAAACATCGATTGTAATTCCACGGAAGAGTCTTGCAGGCGACCACTTTTTATTCAGTACATAGATGAACTGAAAGCTTCCCTCAAAAGGTGCTTTGTATAATACCGCAATACCCCGCAAAGTTTGCAGGGTTTTTCGATGGCTATTTTTCTAGATCAAGAATATAACTATCTGTTAGACAATACATGAATCATGTTGTGCCGTAACAATGGTGCACATGCGCACACTTTGTATGAGTCAATGTTTCCTATATATATATATATATATATATAATATATATATATATATATATATATATATATATATATATATATATTGGCATGGTGGTTGAGTGGCCGTAGCGTTGCATATAGTCTAGTAGATCCTCCGTGAGCGGTCACAACGTGGTTTATTTCGACGTTTCGGCCTCGAGTCTGGCCTTCATCAGGAATGCTGATGAAGGCCAGACTCTAGGCCGAAACGTCGAAATAAATCACGTTGTGACCGCTCACGGAGGATCTACTAGACTATATATATATATATATATATATATATATATATATATATATATATATATATATATATATATATATATATATATATATATATATATATATATATAAGGCGTAGAGGTGTATACCTAAGGGCTCGTTTTTCCGTGTTTTAGCACAATATTAAGGAGATCTAACAGACAGTAATGCCAAGGAATGTACAGGGGAAGATATTAGGACCAATGGAATGTAAATAAGAAGAAAGAAGAAAAAAAAGTGGATGAAAAATAACCATCCGTGAGCAGTAATCGAACCTACGACCTTCAAATAACGCGTTCGATGCTCTAACCACTGAGCTACCACAGCGGCCTTCCCTCCATTCACTTTTTTGGGTTTATACGTGAATTTAGAAGTAGGAGTGACAGTCAGCGCCATCTATAAGCCAAGCGACGAGTGTGAAACACACTTTTATGCGCATACTTGGCGTCACGTAGAACGTGAACTTATTATTAGCGGGCAGATGATTGATAGTCCCTCGTATACAACCTAATGACACCAAGTCTGCCAGTACGAGACCCTCGTATATTGTCGCGTGAACGGAAAAAAAAAGTGAACGGAAAGTCTGGAAAGCTAAATGACAAGCCATGTAAAAGGGCCAATTTTCACGCTTTGCGACGGACGCTTTAGCTGAATGTGACAAAGTCTTCGCGAACACTCACACATACTCCTCAAGAAATTCGCAATGATCCCAGTCAATAGAGCTAGTGCGAAACGCAGCTTCTCGAGCCTTATAGAGCAGTGAAAACTTATTTGAGGAACCGGCCAGCTGAGGAGTGGCTTGATGGTCTGGCCTATAATTTCCATTCACCGCATACCAGCCGGTGTCGTCGAAGTTATCGCAGTGATTATGAAGAAACTACGAGGCATGAAAATGGTCGCTTCAATAGCTCTTTTCAGCCAGACTAGATGTTCGTTTTTTTTATTGTTTGCATTGACCTTCATTATATTAACGAGATAAAATCATTGGCAATGCAATTTTTTTAAAATCGCTTGCTAAAACGAATGTTAATGTTCTGCCTCTTTTGTGGGAAAGAAGCGTCCGTGTTTTAACTCTTTGTTATTCAAAATAAAATTCTTTTCAGTACGTGTTTTCTTTCTCAAAATTCTTCCCATGAAATGGCTCCCGTTCTTTCCGCAGGCCTGTTACGACAGTATGTGCGAATTTCGCTAGAGAAAGCGTGCAATAGTTTTCTTTTTTTTTGTCGCACATGCGTAAGCCGGCGACCATAGAATCTCTTGCATTCCTCCACCCTTTTTTTTTTCTTTTGTCACTTGTTTTGCTATTACTGAGTCTGTATGTATGTGTCCTGCCGCATGCTGATGTGCCGGGGGCAGCGACAACGATGAGTTTGGCGGAGGCGCGAGCGCATGCACGGACTTCGAAGTGAACTTGTTGGTTTTTGTTATGTGATTCAGCAGCATCCTTCTTCTTCTGACTATCCGCTAGAGGCCTTCTTGTTCGACATTATTTTTTAGGACAGCTATTTTTTCTTGTGCATAAGCTCTAGTGCACACGCACTATATTTACTGCAGTGTAATAATTTAATTTCTGACGCTGAATAACTCGCCTGTTGTGCTGCATTCCACATTGTTCCCATTCTTTTCTAATGTTTGATCACATTCCACATTCTCGGGAAAGTTTATGTCTAATGTCATGAAAATACTTTATTTCAAATAGTTGAAGTTTCTGCCCCCCCCCCCCCCGTGGAAAAAATTGGCCCCGTATCTGCATGCTTTACTACCAATGTGGTCGAAAGATGATAGTCTTGCACCTGGAAAGAGTGTCAAAAAGTTTATTCGATGTTCTCTGCAAGAAAATCGGTGAATCCACCGGAGGCGCCAAGTCAGAGTGCCCCGAGCGAGCAGCGGATGCGAACGGGCGCATAAAGTGCGTCACACGTGAGACATCAGCGCTATCTGGCAGTTATCTTTGAAAACGAAGCGCGCATCTCGGTGATGATAAGGTGTAGAACGCAAGGAGACAGGTACGTGCCACCACTGTGCCGTCTTAGCAAATCGTTGGAAACGCTTGCATTTTCGTGCAAGCGTTGCCTGGTCAGCGCAGCGTGATAAACGCTACGGTCCTTTAGTTACTTATGTATGCCTTTTCTAGTAAGAGACACACATACAGAATATTGACGTGTTGTTATGGTCCCTCAGATATCCGCAATAATTGTTTTTAATAGACAATCGCACAAGTATGAAAGCTGCATCTTGAGCAATATTGGTTGGCACTGCAGATGGTGTCGGCCGTTTGGAGTATCATTTGGCCACTTTTTTGACGTTTAGGGTACCCTTAAGGGCGTACAGACAGACAAATGTACAGACAGACAGACAGACAGACCAAAATTTTTGCGTCAAAGGAAAAACCCTTGCTACGCACCTGCCTTTTGGCGAGAAGATACCTCGTGACTAGCCGTTGCATCGTTTATTTAGGCAGCGCCTCCCCTATTTTATCAGTGCCAGCCCGAGGTGCCCAATCTAGCTGTTCACCACCCTCTCCTCCACCCTTTCCTGCTCTCGCCCATCGCCTAGCTTTCGCGTGTGCTTTGCGGTCATGGGGGAGAGGGCCTCCTTTCAGTGCCTCGCGACAGAAGTACAAAACTTTTTTTTTAGTTGTGTACAGATCCATGGGGTGGCGCGTTGCATTCCTAGTGTTCACAACCTTGGCGGTCACGCTGGCTTCGTAAGAGATACGGTGTTCCTAGATAGCGGGTCACCGTTCGTGGCGCCGTGTGGGCAACCAGTGGGGATGCGTCACTGCGACGCTGCTGGATCACTATCGCTGAGAGATACGCGGCATTGGTTTGAGCCAGAAAGAAGCAGCATGGAGGAACAAATCTGACAGATGTGTGTTATTGGAGAAGGACACGCTTCTATTGTATCTCCGTGGCAAAACGCTCGGGCTCACGTTCGATGCAAGCAGCCCAGCCCCTCATGGGGCGTCGCATTGCGGCCACTCTATGAACTAACGTGGATGACGACGACCGAACTAACGCGGACGACGACCAACGACTCCCGTAAGAGCGCGCGTTTGCACTGGCATGGAATGAAATCAAGGAGGCGTCACTGGAAGAAATATGTCGCGTGGCTAGCTATTGCGTGACGCTGCGGAACTTTAGAACGCGACTAAATGTTAGGTAAGGTTAAAGTTACGTGACTATACGTTGCGTCGCGATACGCGATCTTTAGTCGGTCGAGTAGCTGTTACACGATGCTGCACGATTGTAGTCACGTGACTACTTACGAAATTTGACGCGATGTAAGCTCACATGAGTGTTCTTACGTAGTTTTTAATCACTCGGATAGGTATTGGGCAATGGTGCGTGAAAGATCGTCTCGTGCTTGTTTGTTTTCCTGGTGCTATTTGATTTCAATCCAGCTAGTAGTTGTTATGATATGTAACGAGATCTTTAGTCGCCTAACAGACTATTCTTTATTTCTGCGGGTCGGGGCGTATCGCAGTCGAGCACTCTTGCACAAAATTTACCCAGATATTTAAACGTCAAAAACATGCGTGATTTGCGCAGACTTTGCCACCTTGGACTGCATGCTCTGGCGGTGCTCTGCGTTATGAGTTGAAGACGTTACGCCATCCAAGTGAGATGCTCCGCTACGCAGTTCGGATCTAAGAACGCAATTTTGGGCTGTACAACTGGCCGATGACATGGCGGAAAAGCAATACTTATGTATTTGAATGTAAGAGTGGCCCACTACGTGCTAGATTACGCCTTGACGGACCCAAACAAAGTTTTTCCATTCTATACTATACCATGCCAATCCATGTGTTCTGGAAGCGGAGCAAAAGTTCAAGATAACGTAAAAATAGCGTACCGGCTCATGATGAGAATTCCTTTTCGCTGTACCCATCGCATGAAAAAGCTTAAACAGATCCGCCCTTAATAGCAAAAAAAAAGATTAATTGATTCATTGATTGATCAACTGATTGATTGGGGGGATTTAATGTCCCAATACCACCACATGATTATGAGAGATGCCGTAGTGGAGGGCTCCGGAAACTTAGACCACCTGGGGTTCTTTAGGTGCACCCAAATCTGAGCACACGGGCCTACAACATTTCCGCCTCCATCGGAAATGCAGCCGCCGCAGCCGGCATTTGATCCCGCAACCTGCGGGTCAGCAGCCGAGTACCTTAGCCACTACATCACCGCGGCGGGGCAGAAGATAAGAATGAGTGTCCCTATAAGTGTAAATTCACTAGAGAGGAAACTGTCGATCCTGAGTTGCAGAAGACCTGAGTGCGAAATCACCGTACCCAAGCCAGCGATTATACTGAGCAGTATATAGTAGGCAAAAGTGCATGCACCACACAGTATTTCTGGAAGCATTGAAAACGTTACTTACACCACCATGGCTGTCAATGCGAGCATTAGGATGAGTCCCAGTTTCATGGTCGACATTCTCAAGCTGATTGCTTCCCAAACTTTCTCGTTGAGCTCATAATGCTGTGGCAAAATACCTGTGTATTTATACACACGTCCAGGCAAGAGAATAAAGGGCTCCCATTGATAATCCATTGATCATTTTTAGTCGTCTCATTTCGTTTAGACAGAACTTCAGAGGCCTCTTTCTTTTCTGACTTACTTTGTAATAGGGAAGTTAGGCTGTCAAATATAATGGATTTTTTCTACATAGCTCAATAAAAGCTGGTAGCAAACTAAAAAAAAGAAAGTATTGAACAGCAGCCATTATAAATTTGTAACACAAAGTTACTTTTGTGTCAAGTCATAATTACGCTTGGTTATTCGCTGTCTTGAAAATACGTAGATTAGTCAGAGATGTCATACATAGCACTGATGAACATTCGCTCGGTACGTGATTGGGGCCTGACGTCAATTATATTTGATATGGTTGCCATTAAAAACAATGCAGAAAACGACGTGGCTAATTTCCCTGTTATATTGATCGGTAAAGTACAAGTGAAACATGTGATCGTAAAGCTTGTTGAAGGTATATTTTACATTGGTTCGCACCAAGGGCAAAAGAATGGATACTATATCAATCAATTGTAATGTCACGCGTAGAAGGAATAACAGCTCCAAAATTACAGTTCACCTCTCATGCGAAAGGTCGCGTGAAAAAAAAAACGAAACACAGAACGTACGCGAACTGTGAACCGTCACATCTCGACAGTTAAAGCATGCCGCACTAACACACTGAACACATGACACGATCGCACAAGTGTACACATAATGAAGGTGAACTGATAGTGTTACCTGTGGTTTGAAGTACCAAAACCGCAATATGATACTGAGATAATAAATCTTGGGTATTAACGTCCCAAAACTACCGTATAATCATGAAAAACGTCGTAGTGGAAGTCTTCGTAAATTTTGACTATCTGGTGTTTTTAACATGCACAAAATGTAAGCATAAGGGCCTCAATCATCTCCATCCCCATCAAAACTACGGCTGCCGGAGCCGGGATTTGATCCCACAACCTGCACGTAAGCACTCGAGCACCATAGCAACTAGACCAACACTGCAGGAACAGTAGTAGTACAAGAAACGCCGTAGTGGGGGGGGGGGGGGGGAGGCTTCGCGAATTTCGACCACCTGTGGTTCCTCAACAGGCATCAAAATGAAAGTACAAGGGCAAGCGGGTAGAACTGCCACATTTGTCTGAGCAACGTAGTTTTTTTCGAAAACGCTTAGGCTGCGACGAGTGAAATCATTTCTGTGCTTTTGTGTTGTGTGAAACTTCTACAAGTGCACAAAATCTACGAACCACAGCGATCCCGATATATGCGCACGCGCTTTCCAACCCGTGCAGCAACGACCTTTACTTCGCACCATCGCGTAACTCACGGAAATGGCACGCGGAGAGAGAGAGATTGACTTTATTTAAACATATCCTGAGGAGGCTGAGAGAGAGCCATTACAAGCCTTAATTCAACCTGGAAGCTCCGCCCAGCATGGCGCCGGTAGCCGAAGGCTTGTAGCGATGTCCCGGGCCCTCTGGACCGCCTGTAGTTGCTGCTTGTATTCGTTGCTCTTGAGGTCTTCCTGTCAAACCTGTTGGGTATCTAGTCGTGCTGCGCTCTGGGTAGGGCACAGCCAAGGCATGTGTTCGAAATTGCATTTGGGATGATTGCCAAGGGAGCATGTGGGTGGTGTGTCAGGGTGGACTCTGAAAGGTGGATGGTGTTATGTACGTACGTGTTTGCAATCTTCTTAGAGTTAGAGCTTGTGCTTTGTTAAGTTTTCGGTGCGGTTCTGGGTAGGCACGTCTTTGTCCCCGGTAATGTGAAGTGGTCTCGTGGTATGTGAGTGCTTTGTCCTGTCTGCATAGATTCTCATACCACTCAATCGTCGAGAGGTCGTTGTCCTCGGAGTGGCGTGTGAGCTCACGCGCCAGGTGGTTGACCTCTTCATTGGGATTGCTGTGGTCAAGTCCCGGTAACTGCCTCATGTGGGCTGGGAACCAGGATACGTAGGTTTGAGCTGCCTCTGCTTTAATAAGGGTTTATTTGCTCTCGTACTCTTTTATTGCGTTGACGGTGAGTTTTCTAGTGCTTCTAGCTACTAGGTCAGACGCGAACGTTCATGCCGCAGTCTTGGAGTCTGTGTATAATGTGGAGTAGGCTTGGAAGCTCTGCAAGGCTAGCACGACCGCCATTTCCTCTGCTTCGTGGACATGGCTTGTTTGTACGGTTGCCGCGTTTATGATGTTTCCGTCTATATCGACGACCGCTATAGCAAACGCCTCCCTGTCGTAGTAGCGGGCGACATCTACGAATAACACGTGCGTGTCGTGTTTTTTTGCCTTGTTTATGAGCGCCCTCGCTCTGTCCTTCCTTCGGCCTTTCTTGAACATTGGGTGAATTTTTTGGGGGATTGGCTCAACCCTAATGTGTTTCCTCAGTTGAATTCTTTTCTCTGGTTGAAGAATTGGACAAATGCCTGCGTCTTGCAGGGTGAGATGGCCTGCCTGTGTCAACGACAGGCGTGTGATCTGTGCCACTCACTGAGCCTCAAAAATTTCTTCGGCTGTGTTGTGCAGACCGAGTTGATCGAGTTTCTCGTTGCTCGTGCTAGTGGGCAAGCCGAGTGCCGTTTTCAGTCCCTTGCGGAGCATGGAGTCGACCTTTTTGATTTCAGCCTTCGAAAGTTTCAGAAACGAGAACGCGTATGCTACGCGACTTACGAGAAAGGCGTGATACGCCTTCATATTGTTGTCTTCTAGAAGGTCTGCTCTTTTCTTGGTGATTCTAGCAATGCCTCTTGCAAAATTGTTCGTGCTTTTTTCAAGGTGGTTGAGTGCTTTCTTGTTCTGGCCCTCCTTGGCGCTTAATGTTAGCCCTAGCACCTTAACCGTATATAATTGCGGTATCGTTTGGTTGTTCTTAGCTTTGAGCAATACTTGCTGCTCCTCTTCGTACGAATTTCGTCGAGGGTGAAAGAGCGTTAGGGTAAGTTTAGTAGGGTAAATCACCCCATTCTGAGTATACAGCACCGCCAGGATGTATATATAAATAGCCCACATTCAGTCCTACGAATAACGTACGGTTTGTGGCCGAGTCGTTTTGTAGCGCATGCTGCGTAGCAAGCGTTCATAAGCTCAACTGCTTGTGACGGAACCTTTTCTTGCCGTTTTTTCATGCAGGCTTTCGTTCGCCATATTCTCGCTGTTTCACTGTGACCGGTAACCGTGCACTGTGCTCAACCGTTTCATAGCAACCGTCACAGCTAGCAGCACCGCTTACTGTACCGTTTCGCATGACGTCCGAGAAGCAGCCGACGTTGCAACCGCTGAAGAAACGCTGGCGTTGCATCGTATATATAAAAGAGACAGCTTGGTGGGATTTGGAGAAATGTGCGTTAAGTGAGTTGGAGAGGCTAAAAGGAGCATGCAGGCTTCATCCTCGGAACGAAACCAAGAAAAAGCAACCAGAAACCAACAACGAAAGAGGGGCTGGCCGCCTCGAAAAGTGTAACTGTACAGAGAACCGTACAGAGAACGCATACTTCGCGCTACGCACACCCAGGCATAACTGGGTTAAGGCACATCCATTTTTCTGTTGTCATCTGTTAGTATATGTTATACAACGTTATATTCGTCAAGTAAATATGACAGTGGAGCCGTAGAAGACACTTGCGTGTGCAAACATATGTTTTGCCACATTGTGAAAATTTAACCAATGGTTGCTTCGCCCTATATAGTGGCTTATTTATACACACGTGTCCTGGTTGTTTTTGTCTATATATATATATATATATATATGTTTGTTTCTTTCAAGCTATCCGCATTCACAGGAGCAGAGGTCACCAACTTTTTAGTAGAAGGCTGAGACCAGCTGGCAAACCAATTAGGCTTAAGAGGGTTACAGGCAGAAAGGCAAAATTAGGCAAACCGAGGATAGCGTAAAAAAGAGGCATACAAATCGTGTATATTTGAAGTATATTTTTCACGAGATGGCTGTTCACAAGCATAGGTTAGGAGCGAAGGCACCATTTGAGGTCGAAACTGTCTAGTTGGCCTTCAGATACGGAAGGACAAGGTGAATGTTGGTTCTAACGTCGTGCATGGTGCTGCACAGTATTGTCCCGCGAGTCGCAGGTTGCCGAATCCAGCCCTAAATTTTTAATTTGAGTGGCGAAAATATGGCCAAGAGAGCCGCACGCTTTCAGCAATGATTTTTTTTTAAGTTTTGTCAATCATTCTTAAGGTCTTTTACCCGCAATATTTAATTACCTGCAGATTGCAGTGCTACTACAGATAAATAACCAACCCTTTTGAATTAAAAAACACGTTGCTGTCCCTTTTTATTTACAACATAAGCTAATCGAATACAATTCGGCGACGCCAATGTAGTTCTGCTGGAATTTCGTCATGATTAGCTTTCGCGTTGTCGAAACGCACGAAAAGCGATGCCAGGATTCCCAACGTTTTTTTTTTAGGCATCCAATTTGTGCTGATGATATGTGCTTTACAAATGAACCACACGCGCATACTTCCTTCATGACACTTTCGTTTATCTAAGTGGCCATTAACACTCACTCGTTACGGTTCTATTTTGCCAAGTGAAAAGCCACCAGCTCGCTGCCCACCGCGCGGTCACACTTTCATAAACTTGAACTGCTGCAGTACTTATCGTACTGTTTCAGTGCCCGTCGTAGAAAGCGAGGTGGTCATATTCACGAGGCACCTTCCATTATCACTCCTCTACAGCCTGAATCACATTAAGACAGGAGCACTACGAAACCAACTAGCCAACGGACCATACCAATTATATGCAACAAACCAACAAAAAGTCGATTGATTGATTGATTGATTGATTGATTGATTGATTGATTGATTGATTGATTGATTGATTGATATGTGCGGTTTAGTGTCCCAAAACCACAATATGATTATTAGAGGTGCCGCCATGTTGAAGTGCTCCGGCAATTTCTACCACCTGGGGTTTTTCAACGTGGCCCAAAATCTGAGCCCACGGCCTCACAGCATTTTCGTCTACATCTCAAATGCTGCCGCCACAGCCGGAATTCGATCCCGCGACCTGCAGCTCAGCAGCCGAGTACCTTAGCCACTAGACCACCACGGTGAGGCAAACCAGCCAAAAAAGCCATTGTTGAAGATGGCCTCCGCTAAAATAAACATTGCCTGCGGCGCTCAAGAAGGCACAACTTTCAAGCACAGTTTGAACTACTTGGAGCCTAAGGCTATCAGATTACTCATCTCAGTGGCTACCCGCAAGAAAACGTCAGGCCTGCGCGGAAGGCGCAGCACAGTCCTAGTGAAAGCTAGAAGAGCGGCCTTTCAGAGCCGTTTGAAAACACTCATTCGGCAACTACTGCAAGGCTAAGGGGAATGAACCAGCGTTGCATCGCTATTGACCAAAGCCACCAGGATACGAGGCTGAAGATTCATTGAATACTGTTCAGCGTTTCTGATGACGACGTGAGGACAGCTTTGGCGCTCTATGGCAAGATGAACAAAATAGTGCGAGAATACTGGCGCGTGTACGAATGCACGGACAAAGGCTCTTCGACTTGTGTGGGCAGCCCCAAGCTCAAAGCTGGCCTCACAGTGGACGACCTTCCACACCAGTCGCAAATTGCCGGGTACTTCACACTAGTTGTCGTTGCGGGAGGGACACCGATATGCCTGCATTGCAGCGGAACATGGAACATTAGGAGGGATTGCCGAGCCCCGCGTTGCCCGGTGTGTCGACGTTTTGTGCATGACGAGAGTGGATATACGGGAACATATGCAAGTGTTGCAGGGCTCTTTGGGGGTGAAGAACTCTTGAACACCACATGGACGAGGCCGAAACACAATCGCTGATAGGGGGGCGTCATGAGGAACCGGAACCTAGGTTAACGCGACTTACGGCACGCCCGACAAGTGTTGATTCGAGGGGCAACAAAGACAAAGCACCTACAAAATGAGAGCAATCTGTGAGAAGCACACAAGATATCACTGCGCTTGTGCGCCAAAGGACTAAATGCTGGAAAACATGGACACACCAAACACTTGCAAGAGGACCAGAGAAGATGCGGAAGGGAACAAGACCATTTCAATGAAAGCCGTGGGGGAACCACCAACTAAGGCGATTAACGTCAGCCGTAGACCGGCACCTAACATCCTAAGAAAACGTCGAATAGCCGTTACTGCCTCACCAACCCAGTTGCAACAGACACAACCACCTCAGCAGCAGCAGCCAGTTCAGCCACTACAGGTACGATAATCACCGCCACAGCAACTACTGCTGAAGCAAACACTTCAGGAGCGATAGACAGACCATAAACAACAGGGGCCTTCAACGGGACCGCCTTCAGATCAACGGTCCCCGTAAGTGGGTGGTCAGAACCTAGTGACGCAAGTATACCCGGCAGTGACATGAAGAAATGTATACCGCATGAACAGTGTGCTCATAAAGTGCAGCGTCAATGGTGCGCGGCTTTTTGCTTTCGTGATCAAAAGGTGCATATTGGAGTAAATGAAACTGTGGACCCGATGGTGATAAAGAGTATCAGAGGTGACAATAATGCGGCCGGGATGGCCGTTCACGTTCTAATGGCTCTGATCATCGAGGTAGAATTCAGAGTTGCGACTCTCAATGTAAGAGGCCTTGTCGCTTGACGACGGCAGTATCAATGAAGTCGTTTGTTGCTTGATCTTGATGTCATTGTCATTCAGGAAACGAAAGTTGAAAGTAAGGATCAGACTTGCCGCATGGTGCCCTCTTTTAGAGCACGGTACCGCGTTTGCGTGTCTCATGTCATTGGAATGTCGGTGGTGCATTGATACTTAAAACTCCTATTGGTATAGTTGAGTAGACTGTAAATGTGCATAGCGCAGGGAAATTTATGTTGTGAGATTTTACGTATAGTAAGAAAATTGGCTAGTTTTCTCTGTGTACGCCCCGAACAAAGAGGCTGAGCGGAAAAAGGTTTTTTGACAATCTAGTGTTTTCCTAACAGTGACAGAATTGTCATTATGTTCAGCGATTTTGATCTTGCTTGCAACCCTCAAGACAGAGAAAAAGAAAAGAAGCCGTAAAATATCAAAGTGCGATTCTACTCAGTTCAATTGTACATGATTGTCATCTTGAACATATCGATGATGTGCTTTCTGCATATGAGCACTTCACATACGTTTAGAACAAAAGCCATGTAAGACATGGCAGATCGTATGTGTCATTAAAATTAATCGAGCATGTTCTAACTATGAAGTAAAACGTGTGACTTTCAGTGATCATACTTCAGTCATGTTCCCTATATTATATAAAGAAAAGGAAACGCGTTGTAACTGGGTCGTTAAACTACAAATTATTTAAAGATAAATATTTCGCAGATTGATTGTTATTGGGATTTAACGTCCCAAAACCACCATATGATTATGAGAGACGCCGAATTGTTCGTATAACTTGTGCAGAAGAGTACTACCAAATGTTACCTGGGCCTCATGCAAACGCGATCGAAGCTTGGGAGCGTTTCAGAGAATAACAAAGTTTAGAGCAACTGAAGATCAGAAGTGTTACATAGAACTGAAAAGGAAAAAGAATTTCAATGCCAGTTACACTTTACACTAAGCCTAGAAAGTAAACTGCCTAGAAAGTAAACAAAAAACAAGCAGTGAAAAAATCCGGTGGGTCTCACGTATTTGGGAATGGACGTTAGGCGAAGCATACGGAGGGAAAGTGACCATGTTGGAATTTTTTTTATCGAGCGACACGTCATGAATTGACGCTAAATATATGAACAAGTGTTGCACGCAAAGACATATGTTGAAGAGTTGCCGATTTTATATAACCAGTTCTTCGCACTTGCGCAAAGATATGCCAACTGGAACATGAGTATTAGCATCGCCAGAAGCTGATATGAAGTGCTGATGCTCCCGAGAATACTGGCCCTGGGCACTGCTACATACATCTACTTCAGCGCATGACAACTAACCACAACTGATGTTAATCCGACGTGACGGCTATATCAAAGGAGTATATGTGTAATGTTTATAAAATTGAGTTGGCAGCACTGCAGTCACTATTGACGTTTCAAGAAGATCAGCGCCTATTTGAAAAGTAGTTCTTAGACCTGGCGTAGGTCTGTGGTAAAATGTTTCATCGCCACGCCGAAAACTTAGGTTCGATTCCAGCTGGGACCCTGACTTTATTCTTTGCATTCGTCGGGCCGTCGCTACCAATGTCGGGCACTTATTAAAACTCGCGCGTTAAAATTGTCCATGTGTGTTCTCGTCGTTCCTGGGTAGATACTAAGTGTCAATCACCTGTGGCACATACCCGCATACCAGCGGCACATACCCGGCCATGGGTATGTGCCGCTGACTGGCGGGAAGTGTTTGAGGACGTACGCGACGGGATTGTGACATTATTAATGTCTTATTTAGCGCGTCATATTAGGCAAACCATCTTACCCTCCCATGCTAATTTTGGTTTACGCCCACTTAAGGGTGTGACCACGACAGCACCCAAACGTAAGCGGCTAAATAGATAGATAGATAGATAGATAGATAGATAGATAGATACGCTTAAAGTCGCCGAATTTCACTAAGAAATGCTTCGCATTCAAAAACCTATTCGAAGCAATTGATGTCGAAGAATACATAGGAGCGATAATAAGGGCGCATGCAGAGAAACTATTTTTTTTTTTTTGGCGAAACATCAACAAAGCATCCGTTTGGGTACAAAAACTATATGCCAAGTGAAATGAAATTAAAGTGATAACAACTAGTAGTGGAAATATCCGTAAAGATCAAGCAATTGAACAAGTATTTCTTGAATATTTTTGCGGTTTACTTGGTGAAAAAGTGAAAGAAGATGAAGGCTTTGAGACTAATTTTTTGCACTTTATATCAAAGCTCTCCGATAACGAAAGAGAGCAACAGGAAATACGAACAAATGTTGGCAAAATATAACAAGCTATTGGCAACATAGGAGCTGGCAAAACACAAGGACCTGGTGTATTGGGCGCCGCACTGTACAAGACATTTAAAGGCGTTATATATGTGGCCTTATGCCGTGTCTTCAAAGAACATTAAGATCAAAGGTGTGGCCCACGTGATTTTGAAAGGCGAACGTAATACCCATATGGAAGACTGATGACCCTAAAAAGAACTGTCGTCCGATAAGTCATACCGACCAATCAGTTCAGCCAACACAGATTATAAAGTGTTTTTGAAGGTTCTCGCAAATAGGCTGCAGGGGTTGATAAAAATACTAGTTGGACTACACCTTAGTTGTTAAATAAAAGGACACCCAATAAAACCAACGTTCATGTAGTGACGAGGGTGCTGGAGAGCTATGATGTTGGGTAGCAGAGTTGCAATGTTGCAATTAGACATGAAAAAAGCCTTTGATGATGTAAACCAAGACATTCTTTTTTGATACGGAAAGATAGTAATGTATGGTCTGTCATTTTGGAAGGGGTGAAAATAGCTTATAGAAAGTGCTTCTCGAGTATTGTAATTAATGGGTGACTTATTCAAAGCTTTCAAATGACAACTGGTGTGTGGCAAGGCGATCCCATTTAGGCTTTTTGGTTTGTAATTTATATGAAACCTTTCTGCGTGAAGATTATAAGCAATGAAACAATAAAGGGGTATCATCTAATGACAAGTGAAGGTGACTTGTTAACATATGCAGATGGCATTGCTGTGCTCTGTAGCGATAAAAAAGTGTCAGCGAAGTGATACGTGATGTGGCTTCTTTTTGCAAGATGACAGGTCGTGCAGTAAACTGGGATAAATAATTAGGCCTGGGGCGCGGTTCCAGGGAGACCACCCCACAAAACATTGCAAATATGAACTGGTCACTTGTACCAACTAAGTACCTCGGAGTACCCCTGCAACATTACAAAGACACATATCACATCACATCACATCACTTTATTTCCTTAAAGACCCCTGAAGGGGGTATAACATAAGAGGTGGGTATACGGTGTAACCAGGTGACTTCACTCGGTAAAAAAGTTTGTTACTTTGTCCAAGAAGTTTGATGTATTTGTAATGGCTACAATGGTGTGGGAAAAGCCATTCAAATCTGTTGCTGCTCGGGGGGAAAATGAAGAGGAAATTGTGAGGGTGCGAGCACGTGGGCGTGACACTTGCAGTTCATGTCCGCGTTGATGAGGTATGCGCGTAAGGTGAACGATGTAAGGTGGAAGACAGATATCACTGTAATAAAATTTGTGGAATAACGATAGCGTGGTGATACGACGATGAAGACAAAGATTGGATAAACCGGATTCCGCTTTCAGTGACGATACGCTAGCTCGTTAATAATAAGTGGAATGAATGAATCTAGCAGCACGGTTTTGGACAGCTTCCAGGGCAGATGCGAGGTAGGACTGGTGTGGGCTCCAGATAGCGCATGCGTATTCCAGTTTTGGTCTGATGAGTGATTTGTAGGCTAGTAGTTTTACGTGCGTGGGGCATGACGAAGATTGCGTTTCAGGAATCCCAGTGTTTTATGGGCAGATGCAACGATATTTGTAATATGACTGCGCCAAGATGGGTCGTTGCATAAGGTCACCCCTAAATATTTAAACGAGTTAACGGCTTCGATGCGAACTCCAGAAATTGAATACGGAAAAGAAAGGGGAGCAGAACGTCGAGAGAAGGTTACAGATTTACATTTACTAGAATTTAGTACTCTTTACTCGAAGGTGGTGCGTGAAATCACTCGTGAAAAGACGTAAACCTGGGGTGGTATGGAACTCTTTATCTTTTTCTTTAGTGACTGCTTGTAACTGGTTCATTGTTTACAAAGTACGGTATGTCCTGCAGTTGGTCTTTTTATTTGAAGAACAAATGTATAGAAATTGCATAAAGTCTTTGCATTGTTTGAGGATTGGTTTGGGAGCATACGAGTCGGACAAACTTGTTTCACTCTTCAAAAAAACTGCATTAGGATAGGATCATCTGTTTCTGGGTCAAACAGCGTCTAGTAAAACTTGCGTTGGGTCTAGTTGGTACATACAGAATAACAAGAAAACCTCTTTGGCGCAACCAGTACAGAAAAATGAGAAAAGGAAAGTGGGGAAAGATGAAGCATTGGCATCAATCTGTTTCTTACATCACTTTTTAATTTTTTTATTTTTCATAATGTTTGCGCAAAAGAAGTTCTCTTCCTATTTTGCTAAGTAGCGCTTAGACTTATTTTTTCACGCGACCAATTTCACCATTGTGTAAAAATGTTCCTGCATATTGCACTGTGAAGTAGGATTTTTGCTTTTGTGCAGTAAAATAGATCTCTAAAAGGTAACCTCCGTGGATATTTAAGAGAAGTTTTAATGACATATGAAATATTGAAAGTGAAATTCTCAATAAATATTTATTTGTTGTAACGAGAAAGTGTCTTTGAAAAGATTTATGTCACGCAGTCTTGCCTCAGCCTATCTACAGATCAGTATACCAGGTTAGTTCTGAACATGACGTATTGAAGAGAGTAAAAATGATGACCACGTGAACCGACGCAAAGACATTTTTTCAGCTGCGCTGCGGAACATATCCGGTAAAACTGCGGTTACAAGATAAGGAGTTTAATTTTGATAGCAATTATACAGACTCTCTCGGCTGGATTTCGCCGCATGTGTCGGTGTCGATGTCATGCACCGGATATCTATACGTGTATATATATATATATATATATATATATATATATATATATATATATATATATATATATATATATATATATATATATATATATATATATATATATATATATCGAACTTGGAATTTCTGCGTCCTGAAAGCGAGACGTTAACCACTCAGCCACCCCGGACAACATTCTTCACCGTTCAAACCGAGAGCTATTCATATCTACCACTTACCTCTCCTGTTGTGTTTTCGGCATTACCAGAAAGATGGCGCAATGAGCGCACATCGCCACATTGTGCAGCGGCACCCGCTCTAATCTCCTACGCGTACTTTGCCCGGCTTAGAGGAGGGAAGCGATGCTCCCTCGCGCGCCCTTATCTCACGGTTGCGAGGAGGGGAGGATCGTACGCCTTGGCTGGTCCCGGGCTTTACGTGGAATGACTCTGCTGTAGTTACCGGGCGCAGAAAGGTCACTGCAATTATTGTAGACTCTGTTCGTGAAAAGCACGCGCTTTTCATACTCAGGGACCTAACAAACGAGACGCTTATTCGCGTGCATCCATACCTGTAAGTATGTTTCATGCGTAATTTGAGCGCGAGGAATGCGGGGCACGTTTCGATCTTCTTTCCATTCTGCGCGTGACCTTTCAAATTGTTTTTATTCCGTTCATTGCTTGGCCTTCGGGGCAAAGCTGGGACTTTTAAATGCGAACCATTTCTTTGCGAGCTTCGGCGACATTGAGCGTATCTATCAATCTATCTATCTATCTATCTATCTATCTATCTATCTATCTATCTATCTATCTATCTATCTATCTATCTATCTAGCCGTTTACGTTTAGGTGCTCTCGTGGTCACCCCATTTACTTGGCATGAACCAAAATTAACATGAGAGGGTAAGATGGTTCAATGATTACGACGCGTTTGTCAAGACATGAATAATATGACAATCATGTCACGTACGTTATCAAACACGTCCCGTCAGACAAAGGCACATACCCACGGTCTTGTATGTGCCGCCGGTAAGCGGGTATGGGCCAGAGGTCATTAACGCTTGGTATCTACCCAGGAACGACGAGAACACAGATAGGCAACTTTAACGCACGAGTTTTAAGAAATACCCAACAGTGGTAGCGTCGACCCGACGAATCCACGCTGGAATCGAACCTAAGCATTCTGGATGCAAATGAAGCGTTTTACCACAAAGCTACGCCAGGTCTCGGAACTACTTTTGAAGAAGACGCTAATCTTCGTGAAACGTTATTATTGGCTAGAGTGCTGCCTGCACAATTCTATAAACATTGCATATGTACAATTTTGATACAGCCGTGGGTCGGGTTCACGTCAGATGTGGTTAGTTGCCATGCGCTGAAGTTGATTTATGTAGCAGTGTCTGGGGACAGAATCTTCACGAGCATCAGCGCTTTATATCAGCATCTGGTGTTGCTAATGCGCATGTTCCAGTTGATATCATTGTGCAAGAGGAAACAACTCGTTATAAAAACATCTGCAACTCTTCAGCGTATGAATGAGCGTGCAACAGTTGTACATATATTTAGTGCCATTTCAAGACATGTCGCTCAATAAAAAAAATATCAACATTGTCACACTTCCTCCGCATGCTTCACATAATATGAATTCCCAGGTACGTGGGATCTGCCGAATTGTTTTCGTTCCATGGTTGATAGACTGCCTTACCTGTCAGAAACCTGAGACTGTCAACCACATTTTTTTTTACTGTTGGGACGCTGTTTTTCGGTGGGATATTTTTCAGCGCACCTTGAAAAAGAACTTGCCTATCACACCATACGAATTTAGATTATTGGCTGTGAAAAATCACGAATGTGTTTCTTATGACATGTTTGTGTTCCTCGAGCTGCGCAGCGTGGGACAAATTGCCTGGCTGTACGTCACGTATAGATAAAAGTGCCTATTTTGTGCATGAATACTTCAAAAAAAGTATTGCACACTTAGCAGACGTGTACAATTCCAGAAAAAAATGACCAGACTTGGTGTCAATATATAACGCGTTGGCTACGATGAAGCATAATAAAATGAAACCAGTCTCCGCCAGGCTGGTGTATCTAGACTTGTTCATAAGTGCTTGTAATTTTTTGTGTGTAAAGGTGTCAGTGAAAAAAACGAGGCTCAGTAGTAGAATACATAGGCTGGCCCGCAGGAGGCTCGAATTTGAATCTCCTTGTGTTTTCTCCTGGTCTTTTTATTTTTTCTATTTAGTGCGATAGTGGTTACAGACACCGACAGTGGCGGCCGACAACTACGGCGCGCACGTGGACTGTATTGTGATATAATAGCAACTTTTGCTGCAAAAGTTCGCGTTCCTTGCTGCAGAACCGAAACTACGCAAGCAATATTTCGAAGAACAGCCGAATAGAATCTACCATCGCAGTTAGCGACCGCTATCACCCACACACCGTGCTTTAAGGTTTTCTAATAACTCGAAGGGGAGACGCCATGGATCTCCGCAAGGTGCAGATGGGGGTCCTTTCAAATTTATCGCTGCTCAAAAAACTATACTCTGCGTTATACCGCGACGCTTGTCCGTGGTGTGGCAGTTCGCCAACACTATATCACATCTGTTGAGAGTGTGGCCGAAAGCCAGATAAATTGAAATCTTTTTAGGCAGCACTATTGTAAGTAGTTTGGAGCAGTGGGAGGCACAACTTCCCAGCTCGGACCCAGGGGTGCAATTAGCACTTCTGAGTGTTGTTAGCCGAGCGGTACAAGCCAGTGAGGCCCTCGACTTGGAGCACCAAACAACATAGTCCTGAGATCCCCTTTTCTAGCTGTTCCCTCAAAATAAAGGTCTGTTCATTTCTTCCTCTTGCAAAATAGGTTTGACGCTGTTTTGTCTTGCTTTCTGACATATAAAATGTATGTGCGTGTGTGTGTCATGTTTTCTCACTTTGACTTCTCTTTATTGTTGTTTACTTTGGTTATTGATCATGGTTACTTGCATCATTCTCCCATGGTAGTATGTTTATTCCTATTTTGATATGTAATCTATTTTCTACAGTTCTACGAAATGTTCAAATCGTGTTTGGCTTATTTTCTATCAAGTGCTCTTTCCCTTTCAATATATAACATGCCCCTCTCCTCTGTGATGTAAAACCTGTGCGTAAATTAGGTATATAGGTTGTTCTGTATTTTGAACATCAAACTTTCGGCCGAGTTTTGGGAGTTGAACACCGTCATCATGCAGCTGGAGGAATTCACGGACGTAAACGTTCCCGTAGATTTCCAGCAATTACTGGTCATTCGCTCCTGAAGCTAGTGCAGCTGCGGCAATCAAAGCCCTTCGGAAACCTACCTCGCCCATTGCATGTATATCTTCTAACCTGTAATCCGGCAACAGAAGACTTTATTTGTGAATGTGTACTCCAAGACTGATTCAGCGTACGCAAATGTGGTGATGCGATTCGGCGCTTAAAATCTCAAGCATTCGTCTTGCATGACTGACAAATGGTGAAAAGCCCGCGAAAAGCCCAGGGGTGTCATTCGGAAGAGAGTGAGTGAACTTGCCTTGCCTATTGCGCTGGCGATGAAGGCTGAAATGTGGTATGGATTGCAAAAGAGCGCCTAATTGGGTTAGTTGGTATTGCTTTGTCTTCTTTTTCAAACGTTCCCTGAGCACTAAGAAAAGTAAAGTTCTTTCAAGATGTGGTATGGATCTTAAGGAACATATCTCAATTGACCCATCGTACGATAATCGTAATCGACGGCTGTATTGTCGACTTGGTGATGAATAGTTTCAACCGTTTTGATGTACCCCGTGCGAACAAGGGAAGGCCCACAAGGACGCCACAAATCGCTACTGCCAACAACATACTTACTTTCAAAACCAAGAAATCTGTCAAGTTCACTTTAGTGTTAGAAAACTGTTTTATAGCATCACCTTCGTCGAAATGCCACCACAGCGGCCGGCATCGAGTCCCATGCTCAGGATCAGCAGCCAAGGGCCGTAACCCCATAGCCACTGTGGAGGCGGCAGAAGTGGCGCGTTGATCCTTGGCGAATCATGTTAAATTTTATATAATGCACTATTTTTGTAATATCTAATGTATGAGGCTTGACAAAAAAATTCCGCCATATCCACGAAGTGAATGATGATGAGTGGGCGAAGCTCCGGAGGTAAACCTGGTAAACCATGAATCCTCTGTACATTTTGCCCACTCGATTTTATTACATCGCTCCCCCTAGCGTACGTCGCCGCACTAAATCGAACGATTGCCTTCAACCAATGACACGCGCCATATGTGACATCATTCCTATTTTATAAGATCTCGCGTCTTTCATCAACTACAAGTACCGCTTTCTAGTTTATAACATCTTGCATCTTTTCATCACCAGCTACAAGTACCACCATCTAGTAAACACTACAAGAATTAAACGAGAGGTGGCTACATACAGGAGACGGTACCGCCATCTAGTGAACACTGCAAGAACTAAACTAGAGGTGGCTACATACATGGGACGGTACCGCCATCTAGTGAACACTGCAAGAACTAAACTAGAGGTGGCTACATACAAGCTACAGGGGACGCACAGCCCACGCCCTAAGGAGCTTCGCCCCTAAAAGTAATGGTTAGAGGGCAGCACTGGGAGCAGTTACCGTAGTACGCAATTCTACTGTGAGGTGAGCATCGCGTCACACCTTTAGAGTTCATTGCATCCATGGATTCTCCTATCATATATGGCTTTGAAAACGTAATTTGATACCCTTAGCATTTGGCAAAAAAATGCTCCAGATTCTTTGTCATGATTATAAGTGGCTCCATCTTGCTATGCCCCAATTGCAAGTTACACGTACAGACCAAGATACTGGGCAGAGAAATGATCGTGGCTGTAGCTTCGGTAGAATAGCACGGTGCGTGTGATGCGAATGTGGTTTGTAGCTCCCAGCAGAGGATTTCGCTTTATTTTCTTTATTTGCTTCTAGTTGCAATTTGGTCACTATTACGGTGGATCATATTATCACTACAAATAAACCTATCTACACTGCTTGCTTTGTTCGGTTGTCACAAACCAACTTGGTTTAATCCCGTTTTCTCGTTTACGACTGAACCGAATAACTATTTCAGTCTCTGAAAGCTATTTAAAAATAATATCTGGGGTTCAACGCCCCGAAGCCACGATGTGATTATGAGGGACGCCGCACTGGAGGGCTCTTGAAATAACGGCTGTCTGATGCTCTTCGCATTCAATGACATCGCACAATACATGGTCATCCAGCAGTTAGCCTCCTTCGAAATGCGACTTCCGCGTCTGGGATCGAAACCACGACCCAAGAGTCAGCAGCCGGGCACCCTAGCCACTACACTACCGCGGTGTACTGGGAAAGCTTTACGGCAGCAAATGACCAAAGTAGAAAACAGTATGTGAGAAAACTGTTAACAAGGTTTTCTAACCACCTGCAACGACAGGTTCGCATTTTTGTTTTCTCAGCGAGAGGGAAAGTAAGCGTCACTTCCACGGTCTACAGTTCTTTGGAAGTCCGCTATGGTGCTCGTCTCCTGATCCGAAAGTCGCCGGCTCCATCCCGGCAGAGGCGGTCGCAGTTTGACAAAAGCAAAATGCTGGATGCTTGTGTACTGAGGGCTGTCAGTGCACGCTAAATCACACCAGGCAGTCTATACTTCTGGAGCCCACCACTTCGGGGTGTCTCCTAATCATGTCGGAGTTTCGGCACGTAAAACCCCAGATGTTGTTATCATTAGTTGATTGAAATCATTTTGATTGATATGTGGGGTTTAACGTCCCAAAACCACCATATGATTATGAGAGACGCCGTAGTGGAGGGCTCCGGAAATTTCAACCACCTGGGGTTCTTTAACGTGCACCCAAATCTGAGCACACGGGCCTACAACATTTCCGCCTCCATCGGAAATGCAGCTGCCGCAGCCGGGATTCGAACCCGCGACCTGCGGGTCAGCAGCCGAGTACCTTAGCCACTAGACCACCGCGGCGGGGCGATTGAAATCATTTTAACGTGACGATTTGGCCTTTTCTGGTGTGTTGCGAGCTTGTGTAAGCGGCCGTTTTGTGTTCCCTCGGATAGCGTGCAGCTTCCGTCTTCAAACAAGATGACAGCTTGCGTGATGCAGCAGACTAGATGGATGGTTATGATGAGTGTGCTTTCATGCGACCATTTGCGAAAACTAAATGTTTGAAGACGGGTAATCGTTGATGAGTTACACGCCTTGACGATATGAGCGAGCGGAAAATTCAGATATGTGTGAATACTTATCATAGCACAACTAGAAAACAGGCAGACATGAGTTAGACTTCATCTAAAAACTTTACTCGCAACGCATGAATTATAGAGTGACAACTATGACATTTTAACTGGTTTTAGCTTTCCCATTTCGTGAACAAGTGCACATGCCAGCCTGAAAGTGTCACTGATGCATCCTTGCAAGAAGATAATTGCTTTGCTTTTTTTTTGTTTTACAAGTGAAACAGCTCGTGGTAGCGGCTTGTCTCTTGTCCGTCGTCGTAGCCACGTATACTCGTAGCGCCCACCAAAACGCCCTGCGGTAGGGGCCTCGCTCCATTCGGTGCATGCTCTGGTTTGCGTGGAGACCACTAGTGGCGCTGCGCTGCTCTGTATAAACAAGTAAGAGACGGTTAGAGTATTGGTGGCAGAAAATTAGAGAGAAAGGACAAAAACAAATATTGGAAAAATAAAATATGGACAGTGTGCCGTAAATGGCAGAGAACTTAAGCTGAAAATTTACCTTTTTTCCATTAAGATAGAATTTATCGAAGTAGAGGCATTAGGCCAACATAAAAAAAAAAGAAAAAAGATTTTTTTTTTTTGTCGAGCCTGGTGGCATACTTGTCACCACCCCGTTATAAAGGGGACGCTCATAGCATCCATCCATCCTAATAGAAGCAGTTACTCCTCTATTTCTCTCTCACACACAGCTTAGTAGTGTGAGCTGAAGACATCAGCATGAGCGCTACGGAGGTGAGGGTTGCGAAGTGGCGGCAGCACGGTAGCGCCAGCAAGACGCGGAATCGAGAGCTCGCGAAGATCGGGCCATCCATTAGGCAACATGACAACACGCATCCATTAGGCAACATGAGAACCTATACACATCGGTTCCTTTTGTTAACAGCTGCGGCTGATGATCATAAATATATATCAGCATTATCTCATGGGTGGGCCTTTCAAACACGCACTGATTGCTATATTCATATCTATTGGTGCCTGGCACAATAGGGCGCCTCTGCCACGCGATATTTGAATGTTAACAAGGCTTCTTCGACTACACGACATTCATATATGTTTTTTTTCGTAAGCAGATTCAATTATTATGATGGCTCTGGGCTAGAACGCTTGTTTGCCACGCCGACGGCCTGGGTTTTATCGATCACTTTGGCCTGAGAAGTTTTATTATTTATTTCATTCACACATGTATTTTTCCAACACGAAGAAGATTATGATTTTTCGACCATAACCAACGAAGGAAATGCCAACACCAATGCAACGCTGGAGTTTCTGCGAAAGGAGTTTAACACTATCGACATTTTTCAGAGTATAGCTGTTTGGGCTATACAGGAGACAAGCGTGGTGAAAAGGCGCGGTGGTGCAGGGCATGGCCGATGAATGCGGAGAAAAAAAAATGGCCCCGTATGTGCATGTTATCTGCAAATGTCGTCGAAAGACGATAGTCTTGCGTGTGGAGAGACTGTACAAAATATTTATTTGATGTTCTGGGCAAGAAAATCAGTGAACGGTATTCCGGAGGCGCTGCGTTAGAGTTCCTCGAGAGTGCAGCGGAGGCGAACGAGCGCATCAAGTCACGTCACACGTGAGATATGAGCGCCATGTGGCATTTCTTTTTCCGAAGGTCGTGGGTTCGGTTCCTGCTCACGGCAAGTTATTTTTTCACCCACTTTTGTTTCTTATTATTTACATTATATTGGTTATTGGTTCTAATACCTTTCCCTATCCATTCCTTGGCATTATTGATTATTGTCTGTTAGATCTCATATATATATATATATATATATATATATATATATATATATATATATATATATATATATATATATATGGTCGCCCATTCGATATCGTCACCGACCATCATGCACTGTGCTGGCTTTCATTGTTGAAGAGTCCCTCAGGCCTTCTCGCTTATTGGGCTCTTCGCTTACAAGATTACCACATCCGCGTGCTGTACCGCAACGAACACCAGCATGCTGACGCCGACGCCCTCTCGCGCTACCCACTACCTCAAGACGATGTGGTGTGCTCAGTAACCTCAATTGCTGTTTCTACGATCGATGTTGACATCCTCGCTACCGAACAGCGAAAGGATAATTGGATCGCCCCGCTGATCGACTTGCTCTCTGATTCGTCAGCAACACCATCCACGGGCGTGCCTTGCGTCGTCGAGCTCACCATTTCGCCATCCGTGACGGCCTCTTACACCGACGCAATTGCGACTCCGATGGCCGGCAGTGGTTACTCGTCATACCATGGAGTCTGCGGTTGGAGATATGTGAATCTTTCCATTGTGATCCGCAGTGTGCGCACTTTGGGGTATCCAAAACTTACCACCGCATTCGACATCGCTCTTTTTGGCGCGGGATGTACCGCTACGTGCAGCAGTTCGTTCACAGTTGCCTCGCTTGCCAACGCCGCAAACCGTCAGCAGACATATCGCACGCCGGTATGCAACCATTACTTTGCCCTGACCGTCCTTTTGGGCACGCAGGTTTCGATTTGTACGAACCACTTCCTCTTACATTGGCTGGTAACCGCTGGGCCATCGTTGCCGCAGAACATTTAACGCGATTTTTTGCGTTAAAGATCGCGTTTCGCGTTTCGCGTTTCGGGATCTTTCCAACCAAGACAGGCAAGTGACTGCAATCGTGCAATCATTAATTGCCATGATTCGCACTCTACTGAGCAGCATACAATCTCCGTCTGCTAAGAGTGCACTGCAAATACTGGATGCACTAAATCCAGTTCTTGCTAACGTTGTATAAGCACAATGGCTCAACAAAATCTCATCTTCCGCACTGAAGTTAAAAGTGCGTCGATTTTTCAGTGGAATGCCAGAGGCATGAAGTCCCGTATGTCAGACTTTCGCCAATTTGTTCGGGCTTTATTTATTTACTTACTTATTGTACCCTCGTGGCCCGAGGACATTACAGAGGGCAGTGGTAAACGAAAAATTGTACAAAATTTGGGAAGTGATATATAAAAAAAGAAAAGCTTGACACAGTACTGCAATAAAACAACACACACTGGTTATAACAGTGCGTACAATGTAGGCGGATAGGATTTTCCGGAGAAGTGCAAGTGCTGAAATCACCGAACAAAGTAACACGACAATATTTCCTTCGCTAGGTTGTTGCAAATTACTTAGCAGCAGAACGACAGCTAGGACATGTTATAATTTGCAAGTTAGGCTACATTAGCTACAGCCTTGTAAAAAAGTCTGTTATCAGTGATGGGGAGTATGGTTCCACTAGAGCCGAGATGTTCTAGGGAATAAAATTGGCCAAATTCCACGTACCTTGGGAATCGATATTATGTAATGTATATAAAGTAGCGAAAGTAATTCCCCAGCCTAAATATAACAACAAAGGGTATGCTCTTGACAACATTAACCTATTTCATTAACGTGTAGTTAAGTAAACTTAATGGAAAGAATATTACACGCTTGAATAGCTAAACTTCTAACTGCGAAAGTAATGATGAGTCCTGTCAAGTTGGTGTTAGACCAAGCACGTCAATCTGGTGCCCACACGTTGATTTAGACAGAAGAATTCAACTACTACGGTGCCAGAAATAGCATGCAGCACTAGCTACTTCAGTTCGGCTGCTTACCTGTAGATCTCGCGGTCAATCCCGCCCGGTGCAGTCGCATTTCGATGGAGACAGAATGGTAGAGGACGCCCTCGTGCGGTGTAAGTGCACATTAAAGAACATCATATGGTCAAAACTTCCAGAGTACACCGCCACGTCGTCTTCGATATTCATACAGCAATTTCGGAACGTCAAACCGCTGAAACTATTATTAGTCACTTTAGATATTTCTAAAGCGCACGACAGGATCGAGTAACCAATTTCACTAGAAAGGATGAACAAGATTGGCTTACCTGACTGCGGCATTACTTGGATTTGGTGGTGGTATATGTGTTGGTCCGGACTCAGGATCGCGGGTCCAATTGTGGGGTAGAGCCCGAGTTGGCCTGCTCGGTCCACAACTGAATTTTCGCGGGACTGGCAGTTTTACTGTGTAGAAAGTAGAATTTCAATGGAGAAATTCAGACAAATACGTGCTGTCCCCAAGGCCTCGCTTTGTCTCAGTCGCAATTTAATATCTCGTTCAACTCTATTCCACGGCCCCAATACTAAGCACGTATAAATGTTTACTCTGATGATATAGCTTATTTGCTTCAGCGGATGACATTCAATCGCTTCATGCTTATTCCATAGCTTGCTCCAATATGCCTCGGTAGCTTACTTGTGTATCTTTGAATATTGGCTAGACAATGTTTATTTGGCCATTAATGTACAGAAGGGTGCAGTTCTGGCATTGTGTTCGCAAGACCATATGAAATACCCCTTTTCTTCCAGCAAGCACGCATTCCCCAAGAGCAAACAGTCAAGCTCGTCGAAAATATTTATCGGGGAAATCTTAACTGGCGTATGCATATCGAACATACAGCATAAAAAGCATCCCATGCAATCGGCGTACTCAAAAGAATTAGCAATATTTGATGGGGTATGCTACAGATATATTAATAATGATCTTTCGTATGTTTATATGCCCCATATAAGAGTTTGAATGTCCTTATTTTTTGGCACTCCAGCATGGAGGTTACGTCTGCTACTTTTAATTTGGCGCCAAGCATTTTGCTGATGCCTTGGGGACGGGCGGATGAAATACGCTGGGGCACAGAGTGGTACTTTACCATTGCACGGCGCTCACCGTGGAAAAAAACAAATATGTTTATTTTAACACACGCTGTCTAGAAAACAAACAGGCTTATTATTGGTCACTGTGAGCAAATGTGGGCGTAGGTTAGGCAGATGGGCACAGGAAACACCTAGAGACGAAGAGACACCACTTTATATACAGATCGGCACAGACACGGGACTACAGTACACGACATATATGCATGCACATACGAGTAACTATAACATGAACATGTTCCACACTCACACCACTGCAGTTATTCTCGGTGCTTGAGTCGTGGAGTTGTCGAAGAGCGAAGCTCAAGATCTCGTCCGGCGTACCTCGAACTATGGGCGGGTTGTAATGGTGTACGGAACCAAGTCTGCGGGGCACGCCGTCTGGTAGTGGTCTCAGCGGGCCGGAAGAGGACCACGTGGACTCGGCACCAGCACGAGGGTGAGTCGCCTCCTCTGGGTTGGTGCGTGGCCCGGCTCAGCAGATGCAGGCCAGGGAGAAATCCACTGCAGCACTTTCGGTGCCACGTACAGCATGGGGGACGTCAACAGGAACAGTGCCACGAAGGGTGGCTAGAAGGGTACCAGCCAAGAACGACACCTCGGACAGTGACAGGCCAGTGCCAGGGACGACGCCAGCCGGTCGCCAGGAATGTCGCTGGGGAAACGCAGCCGGGGACAGGTGGGGCGATGCCCAGCCTGGTAGTCCCTCGGAATCGTGGGAGCCGGGATGGGCCCAGACCAGCAGCGACGGATCGAAACATCGGGACGTGGCCCGCTGCTCGACCACCCGATGCGTTTCCTCTGCCACTTGCCAATAGATCCCCGTCGTTTGAGATTTTCGCTCGATATACGCGTACACCATCGTCGTCTTTTCCTGATCGGCTCTCTCGGTTGTGGTACATAGTCTTCTACCACACTCCCTTCAACTTCCAGTACGTTGTGCCTAGGATAGCAATCAACTAGGCGCGAAACAATGCAAGACAAAGTCAAGGCGTGAGCATATGTAATGACTGCAAATAGTGGAAGCGTCTCCTGTCACTCGAAAACTGTAGCCCACATTCACTACGCACTTTGGCTCAAAAATTCAACCCACTCATCAGTCATCACACGTTTTGGTCGGCGGTGGCACACACTGTCTCACACACGTGCATGCCACGTGTACGTCACAACGAGGCGTTCACCCACTGTCGGTTTTGGGGATTAAACACAAGACCATACACAGCACAACCAACGTACTATAAACACAGATGCCTCGTTTTCACTCGGTGTTTTGCGGAGTGACAACACCACACCATGTTCGAGGTAGTCGTCGTCAGTTAGGGCTTCCTTGGGCAGATCGCTTGTACGTCAGTGTCCTGTGACGTTGCAAGTGACTGTGGGAACGGGTAGGCGAAAACGACAGCTAAGGCGACGATGGAACCTGATGCATCGGTACCCCCACGCTGTCCATGCCATCGCAGTGCAGCTTAAGCAGCCCCGCACGTTATTCAATTAAGCCGCCGGTATTGCGTCTTTCGAAGTAATAATTTTGCCTTGCTCGTCGACGCGATGGTATCCTGGTTGCCGTGTCCGAAGGCAACCATGTCTCATCTTGAAAGATATGCGCACCACTGGAAGCTGGCACATCTCGTCGTAAATTTGGCCATGGCGCTGTCACTTCTCTTGCAGGTCCAGAAAAATGTCCCGTTCCTTTCGCCTTCGCCGCGCATGCCTTCTGGGTATCGTCGCTCGTTGCAGATGAACTGCTGTCACGTGGTTTGGGTCGGTTGACGACGCGATTAACACCAACCCGGTGTTGCTTACCACGATGAGTAGTAAACGTCGTTGGCATCGATTCTACGATGGCCGTAGTGCCAATGGGTTTGATGGACTGATTTTTCATCACTGCTGTGGCATCCAGTGATATGACTCCTTTGATATTGCCCAGGACCACATCATAAAGTGAATCTCGGAGGCGGTGAGCAGGAACGTCTCCTTTAAAAATGGGCGTGTCTAAGAAGATCACCGCTTCTGGTAGGTATCGCATCGTGTGGTCGAGGAAGAGTACCTGCCGATACTTTTCATTCAACCTTTCTTTGTACACTGATGCCTCTCGCACAATGACCGTATCGCAGCCAGTATCGTGTAGTACGCTAACAAGAAGTTTATTCATGAACCCTCTCACAATGGGCATGTTCTCGATGTTTCCCAATGAAGAACTTTGGCTGACTGCGGTGTTGACAACGGGTATCCACTCTCCCTCTTCCAGAGTAACGTACTCTACTTTTTTTACCGATTTCGTATTATTTCTTGTTCCGGATAATGTGCAAGATGTTTTGCATTTCTCTTCTGTATCGGCAGAACACTTGCCATCGTTATGACCATGCGCGGGGAAAGATGATTTCGTTCACGACCAGCACTCAGATGTATGCTGCCCCGTCTTATTACGCAAGAAGCATTGTGGTTAACCTTTCAGTGGCCGGTTTCCGGGTTCTGCCTTGCGGCTACTGTCTGCTAAACTCTTCGTATAGAACTTATCTCCGTATAGAACGTCTCTTAGCTCGCAATGTTTACTTGATAGCACGACCAAAGCTGCTACGGCGACGCCGTATTCGTTGACAGCCTTCACAACGCACTCAACAACATAGCCTGCATCTTACACCACCTCACCATTGATGAGACATTGGAACATTTCGGGAGTTTTATCGTGTGGCAGCTGTAGCAGTTAACCTTGAAAGCTTTATGATAAAAACTGATTTGCTACCCAGACAGCGTCGCCGACTGCTCGCAGAAGTTCAACTAAGGTTGCCAGTTTGCGGCATTTTAAAGAGTTTTTGAATGTTTCGGGCAAACTATATACAGGGAAACGCAAAGCGTGCTGTCTAGCCAACCTGTGGTTTTTCTCAGGGCCAGCATAAGTGGGTAACGCCGTGTCACCGTCATAGTCGCAGTCGCGTCTTTTTTTTTTTTTTCGGTCACCGACAGATAAGGAGGCACGCGTCGTTGAGCTATTTCAACACAAATTTTTCCAGCGTGTATGTGCTACAGGACTTGTGCAAATACCACAACGCTGCAGCTCATAACGCTATATTAAAAAACTCGTTTTACAGATATTCCGGCGTCGTCATTGGTGTCGGCATCGGTGTCGGCCTTCGTGTTGGCGTTGTTTTCAGGGTCGTTGTTGGCATGGGCAGTGTTGGTTGTGGTCGGTAAATCATTGTCTTGTACACGAAAACATTAGAGTAGGATGTAGACGGAATAAATGAAAAAAACTTCCAGGTTCCTTTAAGGGGTAAACCTAGGTGCGTGGAAAGCAGATGTTCTACAACAAAGCCATGATATTTATTGGAGCTTTTGTAAAAAAAAAAAACGGAATGTATAAATGCCGTGTAGTGGAAGGAGTCGGCTTCACGCATCATCATAATGCGGGGCAGAAGCGTCAGAACGCGCCTGGCATAAAAAAAATGTGCTTTGAAAAAAGAGTGCGTGTTTTAAAGGGTCAATAAAGTCCAATAACACTTTATGTCATAGTAAAATTTCAATGTATAACAACGTCCAAAACAATAAAATCAAGAGCAGTTAGCGAGAAATGATAGTATTGCAAGAGAAGAATTGTGCCATTAGTAGTAAATTCGCTAAATGATCCCGACAACGTCAAACTTAACGCTCACATTTATTCAATTGTAATCTAGCCAGCTGCACTAAATGAAGATCCTTACGGGCGTCAAGAGACGTAATAAAATGCTGGTTGTTTCTGTTTAATTCGAAGAAAAAAAAGCGCTGGCCATACTATGAGGAATTGGGCGAATTGTCCAAATTTAAACTTTCGCCTGGTTACACAGGACAGGTCATGCCATCTAGTGTAGCCCACTCGAACCAAGCACGATTACCGTCTTGGAGGCCAGGGCTAAAAATTGTTCAATGGCCGTTGTAGCTGCTGTGGCTTCCACTTCTTTCACTCTGCTGCGACTATTGTCGGCGGGTAGGCGGCCGCGCAGTAAAGCCGGGCAACGCTGTGCAGGGCAACAGTTGACGTGAGACGGCCACATTGACGCCGGATACTTGAAGTAAGCTCACACGATGCAGACCACTAAAACGTGATATCATTTCAAAATAAGCATCTTTTTGCACAAAAGTAGTGCTACCAGGTTTGCGGACCACTATTTCTGCAATCTGCACCAACCTAATGCCTGCCTTTATTGTCCCTTTAAAAGCTCACCCCTTACAAAGCACTCAGGCATAATTCATCATCAGCAGCAGCAGCAGAACAATCAACTAGGTCAACAGCTGCGTAGGTCTCCCTGTTGCCCTACGGACACAAAGTGGACCCTTCGCTGATTCGCGAAAAAAATACTTACAGCGTAGTGGGCTCTAGAAAAGTGTGCTTGCAATAAATCTTCAATGACAATTTTAAACGGCCAATGTGACACTCAGAGTCATGCGGCACGGCTGAGGCATGCACCGAGATCGAGTGCAGGTTATCGATCCAGAAGGCGATGCGTACGAGGCTTGATTACACAATGGGCACTTACGCTGGAAGGCTAACATGACTATGTGGTTGTTAGGTGGATTCTGTTTTGTTTGTTTTGTATTTTCTTTTTTTGTTAGATACTGACCAAGTATATATTGTGCGGTTCTGGCAAATAAATCTTGTTGTAAGTTCAGTGCCGCTGTCTGTCTCCTTCTTTTTCTAGTCTCTCGTTATTGGCGCTGTTTTTTATGTGAATCATCTCGTACCAACTCGCCCAAGCAACCACAGTAGCTAACATCAAGCATCCTCCTAAGTTTTTTTTTTTTTTTTGAAGACGATAGTCTTTCTTGGGGACCTTCGACGCAAAAATTTTGGTCTGTCTGTCTGTCTGTCTGTCTGTCTATCTATCTATCTATCTATCTATCTATCTATCTATCTATCTATCTATCTATCTATCTATCTATCTATCTATCTATCTATCTATCTATCTATCTATCTATCTATATGTCTGTCTGTCTGTCTGTCTGTCTGTCTGTCTGTCTGTCTGTCTGTCTGTCTGTCTGTACGTTCGTCTGTCTGTGCGTTCGTCGGTGTGTCCACTTTTAACGGAATTGGGTATTTGAAATTTATCTGGATGAATGCTGTGATTGGTACGGATAGATGGATGGATGAATGGATGGATGGATTGGTGTATCCGGCTGTGCCGTTTAGATCGGGCGGTGGCTCACGCCACCTAGCCATAAAGTTAAGTAGTTTCACTGTGTGTTTAAGGATTGAATTTCACTCGCGCTACGACTGTAGCCACCAATGAGTTGGCCTTCTCCTGGTTATTTCTACCCGTTTTAAGTGTATTTTGCCTTCACTGTACCTAAACCCCAATGCTTTGGAAAATTTGGTGGCATTATCTTCGACTATAGGGTGGAACCCTTTAGAGGACATTATCAAATATTCAGGTATGTCCTCCTCCTCTCCACGCACTACATAACGTGTCTGTGCCTTCGTATTTGGCTCGGTACGTCTTGGTCTGCAATAATCCCGCTGTGTCCTTGAACAGCAGAAAACTACCCCGAGAATTATCGTAGATCTTTTCTTTTTGCAAGTTTCTGCTTGAAAGTTCGGTAGGTCTCCTGTGATAATTTAGCAAGCATTCAAATTTCCACAAGTCCCTCTCTGTTTCCTTCACCTTCTTCTCAAGCCGTGTTTACTTTTGTCGGAAGTTTTCGTGAAGGTCACCACCTTGCGGTGTGTTAGTTCGCTGGAAAAAATTTCATTTCACCAATGGGCATTTCGCTTAATGGGATTGATGCATTGCAAAGAGCCGTTGCAGAAGGCCAGGGTCAAAGTACATTACTTCCTTTTGTCAATCCTTGGAGGCAACTAAGATCAGTGTGAAGAAAATTGGAGATATCAGAGGTGCATTTATAATGCATCTGAAGTGTGTGACATGATCTTGTGGCATTATGGCTATGCGTTAAAGAAAAAAAAAAGAATTGATCGTAGTATGTAACGTGTTCAGCTATTCTTGTCATGAATGGAGTGCATTCCTCTTTACACTTGTTTTTATTATTTTACCAGGCAGAAATGTCTGGCGTTAGATTTTAATAAGGATATTAGTAATAAATTACAGAGCTGCAGTAGAAGCCATCACCTCTTCGCACACACTCGCATGTAGGATAGTCGCATGGGCCATTGTCTCCTTCTCCGTTGCAAGGCTAGAATGGTGGAAATATTTCCGTAGTTAATAACGTTCCAGTATCAATTTATTTATAAACACACATCAGTCACTACCAGAGTGAAGATCTATTTTGTTACAAGACGCAAAGTCTCATATAAAAAGCTTAGCATATGGGCATATAAATACACAAAAATGAGTGTTTCCTGTATACCTTTCCAGCAGTTACAAAAATATAAACCTATAACAGTCACATTAGCATGTTCATTCCAACTATGGGCAAAAAGAGACAGAAAACATATGCAAGCAAGTGGTAGAGTTTGTCTCTCTGCTAGTAGAACTAACAGGTGAAATGAGCACATTGATTATAGTATGGCTTTTTTTTATTTAGACGAGTGTGAAATATTTTAAAACTGATTTTCTACATAAGCACACATATTCTAATGTTAGAAAAGTAAAAGAAACCACTGCGTACATAATACCTATAGTTCATGAAATCAAAATTCTGGCATTTATGCGTAAATGATAGCATTTTTTTTCAGCTGTTTAGTTAATTCTAAAAAAATTAACAAATTGAGACTCAGATATGTGTAAGCTTTAGCTGCATCTAGGTTATTTCATTCAGTATAATAACACGATGAAGGGAAAAATTAGTGTAGTTATTTGAAAAAAAAAACCTTTTTATCTCTTTTCATCACTAGCTACGATGTTCTTTTCAGTATGCAAGACAAGACCTTACCTAGTGGATGCCCTTGGTTGATATTGGCACGCTATATTTCTGTGACCGTTATGACTTACAAATGGTATGTAGCTGTCGCCAGAAACAAGAGGCGCATTCGCGCACAACATCAACAACGGAAATAGCATTTAATTTGTTTCATGTGGAATATGTGAACAACTGGATGAAAGTATTTCTATGCTTATAGTCAAAATTATGTGAGTTACCACAGCAATAAAGGTAGTGCGTAAAGCTGACAGTGGAGTAAGACATCATCACAGGCGGGCGAGTGGTGCCGTAAGCCGGTTTGCAATAAGCTTCTGCTGTAGGTGTGCCCACAAACCTTCTTGTGGGCAATACTTGGTCAAAAAAGATGACCACCAAGCACTCCGCAAGGATGGCTATCAAACTAAGCTAAAACGTGTGGTCTCTGTGCTTATTGCTGAGTTCATGATATTGGTTTACGTCTCTATAGAAATCTTATGAGGTATTTGCCACCTGTGGTTTCTTTATATTAGGAAAAAGAAAACTTGTTTTATTTATGCTCCGCGCATGTTTATGACATGCACTTACTGATTAGGCCAACTTGGTTTGGCTATAAACTGTAACTAAATCAAATAAAATTGAAGCATACGCGATATGCCTACGTATAAGTGCTTAAGTGGGGCTAACTTAGCGGTAGAAAACACCTATAGAGGAAGTGTATGACGTGCGCGTGCATATATCAAGACGTCGCGACTAGTAGACAACGCAAGGAGCTACGCACACTACCTTCGTTTAGCCAGTAGCTGCCAGGCGGCCACTACACTCGATCTCTCGGCTCATTACTGGCATATCTCGCACGTTACAGAGCTAAACACTATGTTAGTGGAAATGTGTAGCTATCTCCGAGAGAAAACAGTGGTCTTGTACTATGCTTGAAACTAAAAAAAAAGAAACCATGGGAGATTTGAAGAACTGCCGGTAACTATGCACAAAATAAAAATGCGGGAACGACTGCAAAACTGCTGCGTACCCGTTTGTCACAATAAAGATTTCCAAACAGGCCACGGGGTCCCTTAGGTTCACTTGAGACTTCCCTGCCACGGGGTCCTTTAAGGCCACGGGGTCCTTTAAGTCTACTTGAGACAGGGCTGCAACAAAATGAGAGAGTACTATGATCTTTCCCTGCATCGCACATTTTGCTGGTCAGTCAACACTGAACTAGTTAAGTAGTTCAGGAAACTACAAATAATTTCACGTGCATAATCTTAGCAACTATTCGTTGCCGACTGCAAAAGTCGATGTTTTGGGGATCGTAGCTGCAGCCATGTTTATTAGGCAGTGGATCTCCATTGATTTCCCGAGTGCGAGATTCTACGGTTGGCAGAAATACAGAGACACCGGCAAAACATCGATTGTAATTCCACGGAAGAGTCTTGCAGGCGACCACTTTTTATTCAGTACATAGATGAACTGAAAGCTTCCCTCAAAAGGTGCTTTGTATAATACCGCAATACCCCGCAAAGTTTGCAGGGTTTTTCGATGGCTATTTTTCTAGATCAAGAATATAACTATCTGTTAGACAATACATGAATCATGTTGTGCCGTAACAATGGTGCACATGCGCACACTTTTTATGAGTCAATGTTTCCTATATATATATATATATATATATATATATATATATATATATATATATATATATATATATATATATATATATATATATATATATATATATATATATATATATATATATATATATATATATATTGGCATGGTGGTTGAGTGGCCGTAGCGTTGCATATAGTCTAGTAGATCCTCCGTGAGCGGTCACAACGTGGTTTATTTCGACGTTTCGGCCTAGAGTCTGGCCTTCATCAGGAATGCTGATGAAGGCCAGACTCTAGGCCGAAACGTCGAAATAAATCACGTTGTGACCGCTCACGGAGGATCTACTAGACTATATATATATATATATATATATATATATATATATATATATATATATATATATATATATATATATATATATATATATATATATATATATATATATATATAATAAGGCGTAGAGGTGTATACCTAAGGGCTCGTTTTTCCGTGTTTTAACACAATATTAAGGAGATCTAACAGACAGTAATGCCAAGGAATGTACAGGGGAAGATATTAGGACCAATGGAATGTAAATAAGAAGAAAGAAGAAAGAAAAGTGGGTGAAAAATAACCAGCCGTGAGCAGTAATCGAACCTACGACCTTCGAATAACGCGTTCGATGCTCTAACCACTGAGCTACCACAGCGGCCTTCCCTCCATTCACTTTTTTGGGTTTATACGTGAATTTAGAAGTAGGAGTGACAGTCAGCGCCATCTATAAGCCAAGCAACGAGTGTGAAAACACCCTTTTATGCGCATGTTTGGCGTCAGGTTGCACATGAACTTATTATGAGCGGGCAGCTGATTAATAGTCCCTCGTATACAACCTAATGACACCAAGTCTGCCAGTACGAGACCCTCGTACATTGTCTCGTACTGGCAGGCTTGGTGTCATTACGTTGTATACGAGGGACTATTACCCCCTGCCCGCTCATAATAAGTTAACGTGCTACGTGACGCCAAACATGCGCATAAAAGGGTGTTTTCACACTCGTTGCTTGGCTTATAGATGGCGCTGACTGTCACTCCTACTTCTAAATTCACGTATAAACCCAAAAAAGTGAATGGAGGGAAGGCCGCTGTGGTAGCTCAGTGGTTAGAGCATCGAACGCGTTATTCGAAGGTCGTAGGTTCGCTTCCTGCTCACGGCTGGTTATTTTTCATCCACTTTTCACTTTTCTTTCTTCTTTCTTCTTATTTACATTCCATTGGTTCTAATAACTTCCCCAGTACATTCCTTGACATTACTGTCTGTTAGATCTCATATATATATATATATATATATATATATATATATATATATATATATTCTGTTGCAATTACATTTCAGTTGTGAATTCAGCGCCGAGTCCATTCTCTGAATCCGTTTCGCTGTAAAATACTCTATGGTTTGCAATTTGTTTTGCCAAAGCATACCTCCAAAGGCAAATTTGAACCTGTGCAGCCGCTCTTTGAATTTTACATGAAAGGTATGCTAACAGGTCATATCCTTACACTAAAAAGTGAACGGAAAATCTGGAAAGCTAAATGACAAGCTATGTAAAAGGGCCAATTTCCATGCTTGGCGACGGACGCTTTAGCTGAATGCGACAAATTCTTCGCGAACACTCACACATACTCCTCAAGAAATTCGCAATGATCCCTGTCAATATAGCTAGTGCTAAACGCACCTTCTCGAGCCTTATAGAGCAGTGAAAACTTATTTGAGGAACCAGACAGCTGAGGAGTGGCTTGATGGTCTGGCCTATAATTTCCATTCACTGCATACTATAGCCGGCGTCGTCGAAGTTATCGCAGTGTTTATGAAGAAACTACGAGGCATGAAAATGGTCGCTTCAATAGCTCTTTTCAGCCAGGCTAGATGTTCTTTTTTTTTATCGTTTGCATTGACCTTCATTATAATAACGAAATAAAATCATTGGCAATGCAATTTTTAAGAATTGCTTGCTAAAACGAATGTTAATGTTCTGCCTCTTTTGTGGGAAAGAAGCGTCCGTGTTTTAACTCTTTGTTATTCAAAATAAAATTCTTTTCAGTACGTGTTTTCTTTCTCAAAATTCTTCCCGTGAAATGGCTCCCGTTCTTTGCGCAGGCCTGTTACGACAGAATGTGCGAATTTCGCCAGAGAAAGCGTGCAATATTTTTCTTTTTTTTTTGTTTGTCGCACATGCGTAAGTCGGCGACCATAGAATCTCTTGCATTCCCCCACCTTTTTTTTTTGTCACTTGTTTTGCTATTACTTAGTCTGTATGTATGTGTCCTGCCGCATGCTGATGTGCCGGGGGCAGCGACAATGATGAGTTTGGCGGAGGCGCGAGCGCATGCACGGACTTCGAAGTGAACTTGTTCGTTTTTGTCATGTGACTCAGCAGCATCCTTCTACTTCTGACTATCCGCTAGAGGCCTCCTTGTTCGACATCGTTTGTTAGGACAGCTATTTTTTCTTGTGCATAAGTGCTAGTGCACACGCACTGTATTTACTGCAATGTAATAATTTAATTTCTGACGCTGAATAACTCGCCTCTTGTGCTGCATTCCACATTGTTCCCATTCTTTTCTAATTATTGATCACCTTCCACATTCCCGGGAAAGTTTATGTCTAATGTCATGAAAATACTTTATTTCAAATAGTTAGTGCTTCTGCCCCCCTTCCCTCCCTGAAAAAAATTGGCCCCGTATCTGCATGTTTTACTACCAATGTGGTCGAAAGATGATAGTCTTGCACCTGGAAAGAGTGTCGAAATGTTTATTCGATGTTCTCTGCAACAAAATCGGTGAATCCACCGGAGGCGCCAAGTCAGAGTGCCTCGAGCGAGCATCGGATGCGAACGGGCGCATAAAGTGCGTCACACGTGAGACATCAGCGCTATCTGGCAGTTATCTCGGAAAACGAAGCGCGCATCTCGGAGGTGATAAGGTGTAGAACGCAGGGAGACAGGTAGGTGCCACCACTGTGCCGTCTTAGCAAAGCGTTGGAAACGCTTGCATTGTCGTGCAAGCGTTGCCTGGTCAGCGCAGCGTAATAAACGCTACGGTCCTTATAGTTACTTATGTATGCCTTTTCTAGTAAGAGACGCACATACAGAATATTGACGTGTTGTTACGGTCCCTCAGATATCCGCAATAATTGTTTTTAATAGACAATCGCACAAGTATGAAAGCTGCATCTTGAGCAATAATGGTTGGCGCTGCAGATGGTGTCGGCCGTTTGGAGTATCATTTGGCCACTTTGTTGACGTTTAGGGTACCCTTAAGGGCGTACAGACAGACAAATGTACAGACAGACAAACAGACAGACAGACAGACAGACAGACAGACAGACAGACAGACCAAAATTTTTGCGTCAAAGGACAAACCCTTGCTACGCACCTGCCTTTTGGCGAGAAGATACCTCGTGACTAGCCGTTGCATGGTTTATGAAGGCAGCGCCTCCCCTATTTTATCAGTGCCAGCCCGATGTGTCCAATCCAGCTGTTCACCGCCCTCTCCTCCACCCTTTCCTGCTCTCGCCCATCGCCTAGCTTTCGCGTGTGCTTTGCGGTCATGGGGGAGAGGGCCTCCTTTCAGTGCCTCACGACAGAAGTAATAAACATTTTTTTTTTAGTTGTGTACAGATCCATGGGGTGGCGCCTTGCATTCTTCGCGTTCACAACCTCGGCGGTCACGCTGGCTTCGCAAGAGATACGGTGTTCCAAGATAGCGGGTCACCGTTCGCGGCGCCGTGTGGGCAACCAGTGGGGATGCGTCACTGCGACGCTGCTGGATCACTATCGCTGTGAGATATGCGGCATTGGTTTGAGCCAGAAAGAAGCAGCATGGAGGAACAAATCTGACAGGTGTGTGTTATTGGAGGAGGACACGCTTCTATTGTATCTCCGTGGCAAAACGCTCGGGCTCACGTTCGAACCAAGCAGCACAGCCCCTAATGAGGCGTCGCATCGCGACCACTCTATGAACTAACGCGGACGACGACCGACGACTCCCGTAAGAACGCGCGTTTGCACTGGCATAGAATGAAATCAAGGAGGTGTCACTGGAAGAAATATGTCGCGTAGCTAGCCATGGCGTGACGCTGCGTAACTTTAGAACGCGACTAAATTTCAAGCAAGTTTAAGTTACGTGACTATACGTTGCGTCGCGATACGTGATCTTTAGTCGGTCGAGTAGTTGTTACACGATGCTGCACGATTGTAGTCACGTGACTACTTACGAAATTTGACGCGATGTAAGCTCGCATGAGTGTTCTTACGTAGTTTTTAATCACGTGGATAGTTATTGGGCAATGGTACGTGAAATATCGTCTCGTGCTTGTTTGTTTCCTGGTGCTACTTGTTTTCAATCGAGTTGCTAGTTGTTATGATATGTAACGAGATCTTCAGTCGCCTAACAGACTATTCTTTATTTCTGCGGGTCGGGGCATATTGGAGTCGAGCCCTCTTGCACAAAATTTATCCAGATATTCAAACGTCAAAAACATGCGTGATTTGCTCAGAGTTCGCCACCTTAGACTGCATGCTCTGGCGGTGCCCTGCGTTATGGGTTTAAGACGTTACGTCATCAGAGTGAGATGCTCCGCTACGCAGTTCAGATCTAAGAACGCAATTTTGGGCTGTCCAACTGGCCGATGACATGGCGGAAAAGCAATACTTATGTATCCCAATGTAAGAGTGGCCCACTACGTGCTAGATTACGCCCCGACGGACCCAAACAAAGTTTTCCCATTCTATACTATATACCATGCCAACCCATGTGTTTTGGAAGCGGAGCAAAAGTTCAAGATAACGTAAAAATAGCGTACCGGCTTATGATGATAATTCCTTTTCGCTGTACCCATCGCATGAAAAAGCTTAAACAGATCCGCCCTTAATAGCAAAAAAAAAGATTGATTTATTGATTGATCGACTGATTGATTGATTGGGGGGATTTAATGTCCCAATACCACCATATGATTATGAGAGATGCCGTAGTGGAGGGCTCCGGAAACTTAGACCACCTGGGGTTCTTTAGGTGCACCCAAATCTGAGCACACGGGCCTACAACATTTCCGCCTCCATCGGAAATGCAGCCGCCGCAGCCGGGATTTGATCTCGCGACCTGCGGGACAGCAGCCGAGTACCTTAGCCACAAGACCACCGCGGTGGGGCAGAAGTTAAGAATGAGTGTCTCTATAAGTGTAAATTCACTAGAGAGGAAACTGTCGATCCTGAGTTGCAGAAGACCTGAGTGCGAAATCGCCGTACCCAAGCCAGCGATTATACTGAGCAGTATAGAATAGGCACAAGTGCATGCACCACACAGTATTGCCGGAAGCAGTGAAAACGTTACTTACACCACCATGGCTGTTAATGCGAGCATTAGGATGAGTCCCAGTTTCATGGTCGACATTCTCAAGCTGATTGCTTCTCAGACTTTCTCGTTGAGCTCACAATGCTGTGGCAAAATACCTGTGTATTTATACCCACGTCCAGGCAAGAGAATAAAGGGCTCCCATTGATAATCCATTGATCATTTTAGTCGTCTCATTTCGTTCACACAGAACTTCAGATTCCCCCTTTGTTTTTCTGACTTACTTTGAAATACGGAAGTTAGGTTGCCAAATATAATGCATGTTTTCTACATAGCTCAATCAAAGCTGGTAGCAAACTAAAAAAAGAAAGTACTGAACAGCAGCCATTATTAATTTGTAACACAGAGTTACTTTTGTGTCAAGTCATAATTACGCTTGGTTATTCGCTGTCTTGAAAATACGTAGATTAGTCAGAGATGTCATACATAACACTGATGAACATTCGCTCGGTACGTGATTGGGGTCTGACGTCAATTATATTTGATATGGTTGCCATTAAAAACAATGCAGAAAACGACGTGGCTAATTTCTCTGTTATATTGATCGGCAAAGTACAAGTGAAACATGTCTTCACAAAGCTTGTTGAAGGTATATTTTACATTGGTTCGCACCAAGGGCAAAAGAATGGATGCTATAGCAATCAATTGTAATGTCACGCGAAGAAAGGATAGCAGCTCCAAAATTACAGTTCACCTCTCATGCGAAAGGTCGCGGGAAAAAAAATGAAACACAGAACGAGCGCGAACTGCAAACCGTCACATCTGGACAGTTAAAGCATGCTGCACTAACACAATGAACACATGAAACGATCGCACAAGTGTACACATAATGAAGGTGAACTGACAGTGGTATCTGTGGTTTGAAGTCCCGAAATTGCAATATGATAATGAGATAATAAATGTTGGGTATTAACGTCCCAAAACTACCGTATAATCTTGAAAAAACGTCGTCGTAGTGGATGGCTTCGTAAATTTTGACTATCTGGTGTTTTTAAAAACATGCCACAAAATTTAAGCATAGGGCCCTTAAGCATCTTTACCCCCATCAAAACTACGGCCGCCGGAGCAGGGATTCGATCCCCCAACCTGCGCGTAAGCACTCGAGCACCATAGCAACTGGACCAACATGGCCGGAACAGTATGATTACAAGAAACGCCATAGCGGGGCGGATTTGCGAATTTCGACCACCTATGGTTCCTCAACAGGCATCAAAATGAAAGTACATGGGCAAGCGGGTAGAACTGCCACATTTGTCTGAGCAACGTAGTTCTTTCGAAAACGCTTAGGCTGCAGCGAGCGAAATGATTTTTGTGCTTTTGTGTTGTCTGAAACTTCTACAAGTGCACAAGATCTACGAACCACAGCGATCCCGATATATGTGCGCGCGCATTCCAACCCGTGCAGAAACGACCTTTATTTCGCACCGTCGCGCAACTCACGGAAATGACACGCGGAGAGAGAGAGAGAGAGAGATTGGCGTTATTTGAACATATCCTAAGGAGGCTGAGAAAGGGCCATTTCGACCCTTAATTCAACATGGAGGCTCCGCCCAGAATGGCGCTGGCAGCAGAAGGCTTGTAGTGATGTCCCAGGCCCTCTGGACCGCCTGTAGTTGCTGCTTGTATTCGTTGCTCTTGAGGACTTTCTATCAAGCCTCTTGGGTATTTAGTTGTGCTGCGCTGTGAGTAGTACACAGCCAAAGAAAGCATGTGTTCGAAATTGCAATAGGGATGGTTGCAAAGGGAGCATGCATGTGGGGGGGGTGTCGGGGTCGACTCTGTGTAAGCTGGATGGTGTAAAGTACGTACGTGTTTGCAATATTCTTAAAGTTAGAGCTTGTGCTTTGTTAAGTTTTGGGTGCGGTGCTGTCAAGGCATGTCTTTGTCCCCAGTAATGTGAAGTGATCTCGTGGTATGTAAGTGCTTTGTCCTGGCTGCAGAGCTTCTCGTGCCACTTACTCGTCGAGGGGTCGTTGTCGGCGTCACGGCGTGTGAGCTCACGCGCCAGGCGGTTGACCGCTTTGTTGGGATTGCAGTGGTTGAGTCCCGGTAACTGTCCCATGTGGGCTGGTAACCAGGATACGTAGATTTGAGCTTTTTCTTCTTTAATAAGGTTGTCTTTGCTCTCGTACTCTCTTATTGCGTTGACGGCGAGTTTTCCAGTGCTTCTAGCTACTAAGACAGCCGTGAACGTTCGTGCCGCCGTCTTGGAGTCTGCGTATATTGTGGAGTATACTGCGTATATTGTGACATCCGAGGAGCAGCCGGTGTTGCAAATGCCGAAGAAACGCTGACGTTCCATCGTATATATAAAAAAGACAGCTTGGTAGGATTCGGCGGTAGATGCGTAAAGTGAGTTGGAGAGGCTGAAAGGAGCCAGGCTTCTTCTTCGGAACGAAACGAAGAAGCAGCAAGGCAACGAAGCAGAGGCCGTCCGCCTCAAAAAGGTTAACCGCACAGAGAATCGTAAAGAGAACCTTTCTCGCGCTACGCACACCCAGGCATAACTGAGTTGAGGCACATCCATTTTTTTTCCATCTGTTAGTATATGTTATACAACATTATATTCGTCACGGAAAAATTGACAGTGGAGCCGCGGTAGACACTTTCGTGTTCGAACATATGTTTTGCCACATTGTGAAATTTTGACCAATGGTTGCTTTGCCTTAAATACATAATGACTTATTTATACACACGTGCCCTATATGTTTTTGTCTGTATATCTATATGTTTGTTGTTTTCTTTCAAGCTGTCCTCATTCACAAGAGCACAGGTCGCCAATTTTTTTAGTAGAAGGCTGGGTCGAATGAAGCCGGCGCCAGCGGGCAAACCAGTTAGGCTTGAGAGGGTTTCAGGCGGAAAGGCAAAATTAGGCAAACCGAGGACAGCGTAAAAAAGAGGCATCCAAATCATATATATTTGAAGTATATTTGTCAGGAGGTTGCTGTTTACAAGCATAGGTAAGGAGCAAAGACACCATTTGAGGTCGAAACTGCCTAGTTAGCCTTCATATACGGAAGGACAAGGGACAGATACAAAGCAACAAAAAGATTTATTTATTTATTTATTTATTATTTATTTATATAGTGGTTTTGTTCCCAAAACCACCATATGATTATGCGAGGTGCCGCCCATGTGAAACGCTCCGGCAATTTCGACCATGGGGTCTTTTTTTTCACCTGCACCCAAATCTGAGCACGCGGGCTTACAGCATTTTCGTATCCATCCAAAATGCAGCCACTGTAGCCGGGATTCGATCCCGGGACCTGCGGGTCACTAGCCGAGCACCTTGGCCACTAGACCACCGCGTCAGGGCAAACCAGCAAAGAGAGCCATTGTTGAAGATGGCCTCCGCTAAACTAAACATTCCCTGCGGCGCTCAGGAAAGCACAACTTTCAAGCACAGTTCGCACTACTTGAAGCCTCTGGCCATCAGGTCAGATTATTCATCTCAGTGCCTAACCGCAAGAAAACGTCAGGCCTGTGCGAAAGGCGCAGCACACTCACAGTGAAAGGTAAAAAAGCGGCCTTTCAGAGCCCTTTCAAAACATTCATTGGGCAACTACTGCAAGGCTAGCGGTGATGAACCAGCGTACTATCGCTATTTACCCTAGCCACCAGGATACGAGGCTGAAGATTCATTGGCTACTGTTCAGCGTTCCTGATGACGATGGGGGGGGCAGCTTTGGCACTTTGTTGCAAGATGAACAAAATAGTGCGAGAATTCTGGCGCGTGTACGGATGCACGGAGAAAGGCTCTTCGACGTGAGTGGGCGGACCCAAGCTCAAAGCCGGCCTCACAGTGGATGACCTTCAACACCAGTCGTAAATTGCCGGAGACCTCACACTAGTTGTCGTCGTGGGAAGGACACTGATATGCCTGCATTGCAGTGGAACAGAGAACATTAGGAGGGATTGCCGAGCCCCGTGCTGCAAGGTGAGTCGGCGTTTTGGGCATGACGGGAGCGGCTATACGGGAACATATGCTAGTGTATCAGGGTTCATGGGAGTGAAGAACTTTTCGAACAGCACATGGACGAGGCCGAAGCAGAATAGCTGATATAGGGGGGCATTGGGAGGAACCGGAACGAAGGTTAACGCCCCTTACGGCACGCCCAACAAGTGTTGACCCGAATGCAACAAAGAGAAAGACCTACAAAAGAATGGCAATCTGTGAGAAGCACACAAGATATAACCGCGCTTACGGCAAAGGACTAAATGCTAGAAAACATACACACCAAACACTTGCAAGATGACCAGAGGAGATGTGGAAGGCAAGAAGACCATGGCAATGAAAGCCTTGGGGGACCACCGACTAAGGCGATTAACGTCCGCCGTACACCGGCACCTAACATCCTAAGCAAACGTCGAATAGCCGATACTCACCCACCAACCCAGTTGAAACAGACACAACCACCTCAGCAGCAGCAGCCAGTTCAGCCACTACAGGTACAATAATCACCGCCACAGCAACTACTGCTGAAGCAGCAAAGACTTCAGGAGCGATAGACAGAACATAAACAGCAGGGGCCTTCAACGGGACCGCCTTCAGATCAATGGTCCCCGTAAGTAGGTGGTCAGAACCTAGGGACGCAAGTATACCCGGCAGTCACATCAAGAACCGCATGAACAGTGTGCGCATAAAGTGCTGCGTCAATGGTTCGTGGCTTTTTGCTTTCGTGATCAAAAGAAAAGGTGCATATTGGAGTAAAAGAAACTGTGGACCCGATGGTGATAAAGAGTATCAGAGGTGAGAATAATGCGGCCGGGATGGCCGTTCACGTTCTAATGGCTCGGAGCATCGAGGTAGAATTCAGAGTGGCGACTCTCAATGTAAGAGGCCTTGTCGCTTGAAAACGGCAGTATCAATGAAGTCGTTTGTTGCTTGATCTTGATGTTATTCTGATTCAGGAAACGAAAGTTGAAAGTAAGTATCAGAGGGGCCGCATGGTGTCCCCTTTTAGAGCACGGTACCATATTTGTGTGTCTCATGTTGTTGGAATGTCGGCGGTGCATTGATACTTAAAACTTCTATTTGTATAGTTGAGTAGACTGTAAATGTGCCTAGCGCAGGGAGATTTATGCTGTGGGATTTTACGTATAATAAGAAAATTGGCTAGTTTTCTCTGTGTACGCCCCGAACAAAGAGGGTGAGCGGAAAAGTTTTTTTGACAATCCAGTGTTTTCTTAACAGTGACAGGATTGTCATTATGTTCAGTGATTTTGATCGTGCTTGCAACATTGAAGACAGAGAAAAAGAAAAGAAGCCGTAAAATATCAAAGTGCAATTCTACTCAGTACAATTGTACATGATTGTCATCTTGAACATAACGATGATGTGCTTTCTGCATAGGAGCACTTCACATACTTTCAGAACAAAAGCCATGCAAGATTTGACAAATACCATGTGTCATTAAAATTAATGCGAGCATGTTCAAACTATGAAGTAAAATGGGTGACTTTTAGTGATCATACTTTAGTCATGTTTCCTATTGGGTATACAGAAAAGAAAACACGTTGTAATTGAGTCGTTAAACCACAAATTATTTAAAGATGAATAGTTCGTAGATTGATTACTATTGGGATACAACGTCCCAAAACCATCATATGATTATGAGAGACGCCATATTGTTCGTTGAAGTTGTGCAGAAGGGTACTACCAAATGTAAGCTTGGCCTTATGCAAACGCGATCGAAGCTTGGGAGCGTTTCAAAGAATAACAAAGTTAAAAGCAACAGATGATCAGTAGTCTCGCTTAGAACTAAAAAGCAAAAAGAATTTCTATGCCAGCTGGACTTTACACTAAGCCTAGAAAGTAAACTTTCTAGAAAGTACACAAAAAACAAGCAGTGAAAAAATCTGGCAGGTCTCACGTACCTCGGAATCAACGTTATGCGAAACATACGGAGGGAAAGCGACCATGTTGGAATTTTTTTATCGAGCGACACGTCATGAATTGACACTGAATATATGTACAAATGTTGCACGCACAGACATATGTTGAAGAGCTGTCAATTTTATATAACCAGTTCTTCGCACTTGCGCAAAAATATGCCAACTTTAACATGAATATTAGCAACGCCAGAAACTGATATGAAGTTCTGATTCTCCCGTGAATACTGGCCCTGGGCACTGCTACATAAATCTACTTCAGCGCATGACAACTAACCACAACTGATGTTAACCCGATGTGACGGCTGTATCAAAGGAGTACATGTGTAATGTTCATAAAATTGGATGGGCAGCACTGCAGTCAATATTGACGTTTCAAGAAGATTAGCGCCTATTTGAAAATTAGTTCTTAGACCTGGCTTAGCTCTGATGCTTAGCTCTGTGGTATTGCCACGCAGAAAGCTTAGGTTCGATTCCAGCTGGAACCCTGACTTTATTCTTCGCATTCGTCGGGCCGACGCTACCAATGCCGGGTATTTATTAACACTTGCGCGTTAAAATTGCCCATGTATGTTCTCGTCGTTCCTAGGTTCATACTAAGAGTATCACCTGTGGCACATACCCGCATACCAGCGGCACACACCCAGCCGTGAGTATGCGCTGCTGTCTGGCGGGATGTGTTTGACGACGTACGCGACGGCAATGTAACATTATTAATGTATTAATTAGCACGTCATATTAAGCAAACCATCCTACCCTTCCATGCTAATTTTGCTTAACGCCACGCTAAGGGGGTGACCACAAGAGCAACCTAACGTAAGTGGCTAGATAGATAGATAGATAGATAGATAGATAGATAGATAGATAGATAGATAGATAGATAGATAGATAGATAGATAGATAGATAGATAGATAGATAGATACATGGATAGATGGATAGATAGATAGATGCGCTCAAGCTCGCCGAAGTTCGCTAAGAAATGCTTCGCATTTAAAAACCTATTTTAAGCAATTGATGTCGAAAAATACATAGGAGCGATAATAAGGGCGCATGCAGAGAAACTATTTTTTGGCGTCCCTTGGAAAGGGACGCCAAAACGTCTATTTGTACCAAAGCGTCCCTTTGGGTAACAAAGCGTCCCTTTGGGTACAAAAACTATATGTCAAGTGAAATAAAATTAAAGTGATAACAACTAGTTGTAGAAATATACGTAAAGATCAAGCGATTGAACAAGTATTTCTTGAATATTTTTGCAGTTTACTTGGTGAAAAAGTGAAAGAAGATGAATGCTTTGAGGCACAGTTTTTGCATTTGATACCAAGGCTCTCTAATAACGAAAAAAGCAACTGGAAACACCAATTGATTTTGGCAAAATAGAAAAAGCTATTGGCGACATAGGAGCTGGCAAAACACCAGGACATGGTGTATTGTGCGCCGCATTGTACAAGACATTTAAAGGCGTTATATATGTGGCCTTACACGGTGTCTTCAAAGAGGCAATAAGATTAAAGCTGCGGCCGCGTCATTTTGAAAGGCGCATGTATTACTCATACAGAAGACTGATGACCTTGAGAAAATATTTGTCCGTTCAGTCGTACTGACCAATAAGTTTAGCCAACAGAGATTTTAAAGTGTTTATGAACGTTCTCGTAAATAAGCTGCAGATGGTGATAAATATACTAGTTGGACCAAAGCATACGTTTGAAATAAAAGGACACAGAATAAAAAACGATGTTCAAGTGGCGACGAGCGTGCTGGAGAGCTATGATGTTGGGTAGCAGAGTCGAAATGCTGCAAATTAACATGAAAAAAGCATTTGATGATGAAACCAAGACATTCTTTTTCGATACTGGAATATGTGAATGTATGGTCTGTCATTTCGGAAGTGGTAAAAAAAGCGTGCAGAAAGTGCTTCTCGAGTATTGTAATTAATGCGTGACTCACTGAAAGCTTTCCAGTGACAACTGGTGTGCGGCAAGGCGATCCCATTTCAGCTTTATTGTTTGTAACTTCTATGAAATCTTTCTGCGTGAAGATTAAAAGCAATGAAACAATAAAGGGGTATCAGCTAATGACAAATGAAGGTGACTTGTTAACATATGCGGATGACCTTGCTGTGTTCAGTCGCGATAAAAAGAAAGTGTCAGCGAAATGATACGTGATGTGGCTTCTTTTTGCAAGATGACAGGTCGTGCAGTAAAGTGAGATAAATAACTAGGCCTGGAGCACGGTTCCTGGGAGACCACCCCACGAAACTTTATAAATATTAACCAGTCAGTTGTGCCTACTAAGTACCTCAGAGTACTCCTACATTATTACAAGGACACATATCATTACTTGAAGGTGATGTGTGAAATCACTCTTGAAAAAACACAAAACTGGGGTAGTATGGAATGCTCTTTGTTTTCTAGAGTGACTGCTTGTAACTGGTTTATTGTTTACAAAGTACGGTATCCCCTGCAGTTCCTCTTTTTGTGTGAAGAACAAATGTACAGAAATTGCATAAGGTCTTCGCATTGTTTGAGGATCGGTTTGGGAGCATACGAGTCGGACAAACTTGTTTCCCTCTTCAAAAAAGCTGCTTTAGGATAGGCTTATCTGTTTCTGGGGCAAATAGCGTCTTTTAAAGCTTGCGTTGGGTCTAGTTGGTACATACAGTATAAGAAGAAAACCTCTTTGGCGCAAACAGTACATAAAAATAAAAAAAGAAGTAAGGGTTGAGATAAGGTAGCGGCATCAATCTGTTTCTTACCTCACTTTTTTCTCCTTTTTTCGTTTTTCATATTGTTTGCGCCAAAGAATTTTTTTTCTTATTTTGCTAAGTTGTATTTACGTCTATTTTTTCGCGCGACCAATTTAACCGTTATGTAAGAATGTTTCTGCAAATTGCAGTCTCAAGTAGAAATCTTGCTTATGTGCAGTCAAATATATCTTTAAAAGGTAACCTGCGTGGATATTTAGGAAAAGTTGTAATGACATATAAAATATTTAAAGTGAAATTCTTAATGAAATATTTATTTGTTGCTCTGAGAAAGCGTCTTTACAAAGATTTATGTCACGTAGTGTTGCCTCAGCCTATCAACAAATCAGTAAACCAGGTTAGTGCTGAACGTGACATTTTGAAGAGAGTAAAAATGATGACCATGCGAACCAACGCAAAGACATTTTTTCAGCTGCACAGCGGAACATATCTGGTAAAACCGTCGTTACAAGAAAAGGGGTTTTATTGCGATAGCAATTATACAGACACTCTCGGCTGGATTTCACCGCCGGTGTCGGCGTCGACATCATGCACCAGATATCAATACGTATATATATATATATATATATATATATATATATATATATATATATATATATATATATATATATATATATATATATATATATATATATATATATATAATATAGTGTGGGCATTTGTTACTTGCATCGTCCTCATCCCTGCATGATCACAATCACCATCATCCGCTTGTCTCTTTGTCCTCATTGCCACTCTGGTTCATCATCATCGTCATCGTCTGTGTACTGGCTCTGCCCGTTCGTTTTGCGAGGTCTTTCCTCAATTAAACGCTGTCGCAACCCAGACTACCAAGACTTCATACGTGGTGGAGGTGGATTTTCGGTCCTCTTACCTCCCGCAGCCCGCTCTACCCGCTGGAGCTTCGTTCAGGCCGCCGATTGCGCCCACTGTCAGGCAGCATGTCCCAGACCGAGCCTACCGGCGCTCATGTCATCAACCACGCACCGACGCAAGCTGCCCCTCCTATTTACATACACGGACATCAGCGGGAACCCCCGCTCTTCGCTGGTCGTCGTGGAGAAGACGTAGAAGATTGGCTCGACGACTACGACCGCGTAAGTGTCGCTAATCGGTGGGACGAGGCCGCCAAACTGCGTTACGTCCCATTTTATCTGACCGGAGTCGCAAAGACATGGTATTTTAACCACGTCATTGACTTACCCGACTGGGCTACCTTCCAGCAGCAGCTGCGACACGTTTTTGGCACCCCGGACGTTCGATCCGCCGTCGCGAAGAGGACACTTGATACTCGCCGACAACATCCCGGTGAATCGTACACTTCATACATCGAGGATGTCCTCGCACTGTGCCGGCGTGTCAATCAATCCATGCCGGAATCGGACAAAGTGCGCCACATATTGAAAGGCATTGGGCCTGTTGCTTTTAATGCACTCGCTGTGCAAAACCCAGCTACCATCGCTGATGTCGTGACGACATGCCAGCGCCTTGATGCGCTGGACTCCGTTCGCCTCCAACCAGACATTGGCGACCACCACTCCACGTCAGATGGCCACCTGCGCGACCTTATCCGGGACATTATACGCGAAGAATTGCAGTCCATGGGCTTCACACCTCCTACACCACGACCTACACAGCCTTCGGGGATGCCCTTACGTGACATCATCAGGGAGGAACTTACAACGCTGACCGGCGTTGCGCCTGTACAGCCACATGCTTCACGCCCCATAACCACGTACCCTGAAGTTGCTGCCGTGCCTCCCAGCGACGCCCACACGACATTGCCGCGTCCATCCTACGCGTCAGTTGCTGCCGCTCCCCCGGTCAACTACCATTCCGTACCCCCTGACCCTCCGGCCCACCTGACCGCGCTATCTACAGGTGCCCCGAATGTCTTCTATTCCCCACCGTGGCGCTCGTCTCGCCCTGTTTGCTACTACTGTGGCTATCGCGGCCACATATCTCGTTTCTGCCGAAAGCGCCAGCAAGATGAGCGTCGGTACGACGTGCGTGAACGGGATTTGTACGCCGGGGCGTCTTATCAAGGTCGGCGTTATTCGTCTCCCCCGCACCGTTCTCCATCTCCTCCTGCATCGACTGCACCACGAAACAGCCGAAACACGAGACGCCGCTCGCCTTCGCCCTTCCGCCGTTCCACTTCTCCACTTCGGCCCGCCTCATTCACCTCTGAAATTCATTCGGAAAACTAAGTGATGCAGTTTGTGGAGGAAAAACTGCATTCGGAATCAGAACTGAAATTTCTCCATCGGGCCCGTGTAACATGGTTTCTGTGGAAGTGGAAGGAGTGCGAGTCGATGCTTTGGTGGACACAGGTGCGACATTGTCTGTGATACGTGCTGATTTGTGTGAACATTTAAGGAAAGTAATGACGCCTTACGATGGCCCCACATTAGTTGCTGCCCAGAGGAACGTCATTCGCCCTTCCGCGTTTTGTACTGTGCGTGTTTTCATCGACGGCATCCGCCATCATGTCCAGTTTGCTGTCCTGTCCCGCTGCTCTCACCAACTAATTTTAGGGTGGGATTTTCTATCATCTGCTTCCGCGGCGATTTGTTGTGGACAACGCGTCGTTCACCTTGCTGACACGGACTACATGCTTGACGACGACAATCAGAAGCCACTTCGTCTGGTCGCTGCGAAAGACATCGAACTGCCGCCACTACAATAGCAAATTGTCAGCATTACGTCCAATGACATCTATCACGGGGATGTATTGGTCTCACCGTCACCACTTTGCGTTCGCAAAGGTATAGTTCTTCCGTCCGGTGTCATTCGTTTTTGCAATGGCTCGGCACTTGTCACCGCTGTCAACTCTACACCGGAGAAGATCTTACTGCCACAGGGCACTACTGTGGCCCATGTTGCTGACTTCGAGCCTGTATTTGTCACGCCACTTCAGGCCATCACATCCAAAGAACCTTGCCTCGGTGAGCACGTTTCTTCCTCCGCCTTTACCACAGCTATCAGCAGCGAACTGACATATTCACAGAGGCAGCAGCTGCTCGCATTGTTACAGAAACATGCAAATTCATTCGACATTTGCTCGTCTAAGCTGGGCCGCACTAATACTACAGCACATCGAATTCAAACTGTTGGGACATCTATCGTACACCGCCGACCCTACCGCGTGTCTCTAACTGAAAGAAAAATTATAGAAGAAAACGTTGCGGACATGCTTAAACGGGAAGTCATCCGTCCTTCATCTAGCCCTTGGTCGTCTCCCATTGTTTTGGTCCACAAAAAGGATGGCTCTGTGCGTTTTTGCGTGGACTACCGGGCGCTCAATAAGATCACACGCAAGGACGTGTACCCTATGCCACGCATTGACGACGCCATTGATTCCCTACAAGGCGCGGAATTCTTTTCAAGCATCGACTTGCGTTCTGGGCACTGGCAGATTCCCATGCATGAAGACGATAAGCATAAAACGGCGTTTGCAACCCCCGACGGGCTATATGAATTCAACGTGATGCCTTTCGGGCTCTGCAACGCACCCGCGACTTTAGAGCGCATGATAGATACCGTGCTGCGCGGTCTGAAATGGAAAAGTTGCTTGTGCTACCTGGACGACATTATTATCTTTTCGTCAACGTTTCCTGAGCACCTAGAACGACTGGATCAAGTTCTGACGTGCCTTGCCGGCGCCGGGCTTCAAATAAACACTAAGAAATGCTCTTTCGCTAGCAAATCTATCAAGGTCTTAGGACATGTCGTTAGCAAAGATGGCATCCGGCCCGACCCTGACAAGATTTCTGCAGTCCTTCACTTTCCGCGTCCCGAAAAACCAAAGGAGCTTCGCAGTTTCCTTGGCCTCGCCTCCTATTTTCGCCGGTTTATACAGAACTTCGCTTCTATTGCTGCTCCATTACACCAACTACTCGTTTCGAACGTCCCCTTTCTGTGGTCTCAAGAATGTGAAACGGCATTCGAGCTGTTGAAGCGGTCACTCACGTCTGAACCTCTGCTCTGCCACTTTGACGAAGCCGCACCGACTATCCTTCATACCGACGCTAGCGGCCTTGGTATAGGAGCCGTTCTTCTACAACGCGACAAGTCTTCCCTAGAGAAAGTTGTTGCATATGTAATCTATTTTGTATAATTCTATGAATATTTCAAATCTTGTTTGATTTACTTTCTATGAAGGGCTCTTCTTCTTTCGATATATAACATGCCCCTTTCCTCTGTGATGTAAAGCCTGTGCGTAAATTAGGTATATAGGTTGTTGTGTATTTTGAACATCAAACTTTGGGCTAAGTTTTAGGAGTTAAACACCGTCATCATACAGTTGGAGGACTTCGTGGACGTAAACCTTCCCTTAGATTTCCTGTAATTACTGGTCCTTCGCTCCTGAAGATAGTGCAGCTGCGTCAATCAAAGCCCTTCCGAAACCTACCTCACCCATTGCACGTATATCTTCTAAGCTGGAGTCCGGCAACAGACGACTTCATTTGTTGGTGTGTGCTCCAAGACTGATTCAGCGTACGCAAATGTGGTGATGCGATTCGGCGCGTAAAATCTCAAGCATACGTCTTGCATGGCTGATAGATGGTGAAAATCCCGCGAAAAGCGAAGGGGTGTCATTCGGAAGAAAGTGGGTGAACGTGCCTTGCCTATTGCGCTGGTCATGAAGGCTGAAATGCGGTATGGATTGCAAAAGAGCGCCTACTTGGGATAGTTGGTATTGCTTTGTCTTCTTTCTCAAACGTTCCCTGAGCACTAAAAAAAGTAAAGTTCTTTCAAGATGTGGTATGAATCTTGAGGAACATATCTCAATCAGCCCATCGTACGATAATCGTAATCGACGGCTCTATTGTCGACTCGGTGATGAATAGTTTCAACCGTTTTGATGTACCCCGTGCGAGCAAGAGAGGGCCCACAAAGACTCCACAAATCGCTACTGCCAACATGATTACTTTTAAAACCAAGAAATTTCTTAAATTCACTTCATTGTTAGAAAACTGTTTTATAGCATCCTCTCCGTCAAAATTCCAATACTTTGGCTGGCATCGAGACTCCTGTTCAGGATCAGCAGCCAAGGGCCGTAACCCCATACCCACTGTGGAGGCGGCGGATGTGGTGCGTTGATTCTAGGCGAATCATGTTAAATTTCATAAAATGCAATATTTTTGAATATCTGATGTATTAGGGTTGACAAAAAGTAATGGTACTAGGGCAGCACTGGGAGCAGTTACCGTAGTACGCAATTCTACTGTGAGGTGAGCATCGCGTCTGTCACAGAACGAGCGCTAAACAAGAGCGCGCCGCCAAATCCTTGCGACAACGGGCGGCAGAAACGCCGCGAGGTAAAAAGAAAAGAAAAAGAAAGCAAACATCCAGGGCTCCCGGGCGCGCGCTCTCCCCGCAGAAGCACGGCTTCGCAGACGATCCTCCTCACCCCACATCTGCGGCCCAGCAAGACCGCGATTTCTCTCGAACGAACGGGGCGGGGTCAGACCGAGCTGAGTCATCCGACGCGGAGGGCAGACAAACCGTCTCGCCTCTCCCCAGCCTTCGCTGCGTATCGCGCCGACGAAATGACGAGAAAGATCTGGAAAGTCGCGCGCAAGGTATTTAACCGAGCAGCCGAGACGAGAAATCAGGAGGTGACGGAAGTTAACGCCAGAGCGCGTAGGAATTCCGCCGTGGAGTCGGCGAAGGTTCTGCCCGTAGTGACAGAACAGGAGGAGACGGAAGTGAGCGCCAGAGTGCGTAGAGAGTCCGCCGTGTAGTCGGCGAAGTTTGTGGTCCGTAGGGACGGCTCGAGCTACAGGCAAGAGTGTGTGTTTACCGCTATCGAGCGAAGACCCGTGGCAACCGCTGCGAGTGTGAAGCCGACGTGTTCCGGCGAAGAAGTTGAAGTTGGAAGAGTGGCCAATTGAAGACGGGAGGTTTCCTGGAAGAGAACTTCGAGAGCTGCGGAACGACAACAACGCTGGACTTTGAGTGAGTGATTCTCGGAAGAGTATCATTCAGACTTTTGTTCCAAGGACTTTGGACTGAATAGGTTTTATATCTCTTTGGTCTTTAAGTGTCTTGGTTGTTCAATGCATGCGACTGCATTGTAGTGCGTATTGTTGTCTGTGTCCGTTGTTTCAAGTGTGGTTGATTGTACTGTGTAGTACATTGTTTGTTTGGTGACGTATTGTATGTAACTATTGTGGAGTGTGCATACGTGTGTATTGCGTTTTGATCTGCCGTTAATGAGAATATAATTTTGTTTGTTTATCAACTCTCGGCTCTGTCTTGTTCTTTGGGCCACAGCCGGCGTCCGCTGGCGCACCAATAAGGACCACTTCTAAATTGTCCACGCTTTCGTGGTGCGGTTCGGGGGGCCGGTACTTCGGCTCTTGGAATTAGCCCGGCGATCGCCTCCCCAATAACGGGACAGGTGTGACAATTAATCTGGCGTCCGCGACATAGGACCTTTTGGTGCACAGTGTGTCCAAAGTAGTGAGAAAGAGCCTCGAGTTGTTGATAGTGCTATCGGAACGATTTTGTGGGTTGTTCAGTGTTCTCGTTAACGAGTGCAGGGGAGTGCTCCGATAGACTGATCTAGGCAGATACTTTTTGCACGCGGCAAGGTTTTATTTGCGAGACACCATGGATCTCGAAAAGTTAGTTGCTCTTGGTGAAAAGATGGGTCTTTCTGGCGCCGAACTACGGAAGTGGGTCACCCAGAGGGAAAAAGAAGAAAAAGCAGCCGAGCTGGAAAAAGAGAGGTTGGCGGTCGAAAGAGCCAAAGCGGAAAAAGAAGCTGAGTTGGAGAGAGAGAGGTTGGCAGCTGAAAGGGCGAGAGAAGAAAGAGAAGCAAAAGAGCGACAGCTGAAAGAAGAAAGAGAGGAAAGGGAACGGCAGCGGCAGCACGAAATTGAACTCGAGCGGCTCCGTTTGCAACAGCGAAGCGAAACTCCCGTCCAAGCTAGAGTCGAAAGCAGCGAACGGGAGGATCATGGCTTCCGCTTGAACCCAAGCAAGTTGCTCGTGGCGTTTGATGAAAGGAAGGACGACCTTGACGCGTACCTTCACCGATTTGAGACGATTGCGAAGAGCCAGAATTGGCCGGAACATCAATGGGCAACTGCTTTGAGTACTTGTTTGGGTGGTGAAGCGCTCAGTGTGTACGGTAGGCTGACGCCGACCGATGCAGCCAACTATGCAAAGGTGAAAGCTGCTTTGCTGAAGCGATTTAGATTTACCGTGGAAGGATTCCGGGACAGATTTAGGACAGGAAAGCCAGCCGATGGGGAGACGGCTACGCAGTATGCCGCCCGACTTTGTCATTATTTCGACAGATGGATTGAACTTTCAGGGACAGCACAGGAGTACGATGAGCTTAGAGAGCTGCTAATTAGAGAACAATTTCTTACTAGTTGCCACCCAAGCCTGTCACTGTACTTAAAAGAGAGGAAGGCTGACTCACTTGAAGACATGCTTGAATTGGCTGATCAATTCTTGGAAGCGCAAGGGGGCACTAATTTGGCCAAGGTAAAGAAGGAGTGTCCCGATGATTCGAAGAAATTGGCTCCCGAAGAAAAGAAGCGTGCAGTAGAGAGCATTCAGCGATGTTTCCTGTGCAACCGAGTGGGTCATCGCGCAAAAAACTGTCGAACGATCTTTACGAGCCCTACGACAGTAAAATGTTTTAAGTGTGGTCAGACTGGGCACAAAGCAGATGCTTGTCGTAACGGAGTGAGTCAAACTCACCAGGTATCTTGTGTGCAAGCGGCACCGAAATCTGATAATAATGCCGTCACTGATGGATTCGTAGAGTTGAAGAATGGGGAGAAAATTCCTATTGTGGGGGCTGTAATGTCAAAACAGCCAACCGGTGTTACGAAGGGAATGCCAACGCTTCCTGGAAAGATTGCAGGCAAGAAGATTACGGTTCTAAGAGACACCGGTAGCTCCACGGTTATCGTGAGGAGAAATTTGGTACGGGAAAGTGAGTTGACAGGCAGAACGAAACCGGTTTGCCTAATTGACCGTACGGTTCGGATGCTTCCCGAAGCCGAAATTGAGGTTGAAACCCCGTACTTCAGCGGGAAGGTTACTGCTTTATGCATGACGACCCCCCTGTATGACCTTGTCATCGGAAACATCGATGGGGCGCGAGGGCCAAGTGATCCAGAATGTTTGGGAGAAGACCCGAAGATAGAGCCCTCGCCAACACAGCGGCCGCGAGATACAGTGGAGGAGCATCCCGTGACGGATCTCACTAGAGCCCAAGGCGAAGCCGCGGCGCAAGAGACAGCGAAGGAGAAGACGATCGTGTCGAATAAGTTCACGGGCCGAGCAACCGGACTTACGTCGGCACAACTTCAACCGACCGACAGTGTAAAGGAGACGGAGCTGGCCAGCCGGGCAAAATGTAGAGGCATTATCAAGCGGGTAAATAAACAGACAGGACCCGTCGAATGTAATGACGCGTTAACGGTGTCGGAAGAGACAACGATGGCTGAGACGACGCCCCAGATATCGTCGTTGGAAAGGGCTCGCCGAAAAAGAACGTGGAAGCACAAGAAGAGATCGAGCGAGCACCGCAAAAAGGGGCGCAAGCGCTGTTCGAAGTATTCAGGATAAGTGCTGAGGTCGAATCAGAATGTGTTTGGCAGTGTTGAGTGCCATATGTTGTGTTAACGTTGTGTTATCCTGTGTCACAAGTGTCGAAGTGTTGTGCTGTGATGTGATGTATAGTATTGTACCTTTGTTGTACTGAGAGAACTTTGTACATTTGTATTATTGGGAATGTGTGGTGGAGTGTTGTACTCATGTGCTTGTGGTTGTGTTTTCACGTGTTGTTTAATTGAATTACAATGTACAATTGTATTGCGTGATATATTGTGAATGTGAAGTGTCATGAGCGACGGATTGTGTTACAGTCTGTGAGAATGTGTGGTGACTGTTCGCGCTCGTTTGTGTGGTTTTGAATATTATGAGATAATATTCTTAAAGTGGGGGGCAGTGTCACAGAACGAGCGCTAAACAAGAGCGCGCCGCCAAATCCTTGCGACAACGGGCGGCAGAAACGCCGCGAGGTAAAAAGAAAAGAAAAAGAAAGCAAACATCCAGGGCTCCCGGGCGCGCGCTCTCCCCGCAGAAGCACGGCTTCGCAGACGATCCTCCTCACCCCACATCTGCGGCCCAGCAAGACCGCGATTTCTCTCGAACGAACGGGGCGGGGTCAGACCGAGCTGAGTCATCCGACGCGGAGGGCAGACAAACCGTCTCGCCTCTCCCCAGCCTTCGCTGCGTATCGCGCCGACGAAATGACGAGAAAGATCTGGAAAGTCGCGCGCAAGGTATTTAACCGAGCAGCCGAGACGAGAAATCAGGAGGTGACGGAAGTTAACGCCAGAGCGCGTAGGAATTCCGCCGTGGAGTCGGCGAAGGTTCTGCCCGTAGTGACAGAACAGGAGGAGACGGAAGTGAGCGCCAGAGTGCGTAGAGAGTCCGCCGTGTAGTCGGCGAAGTTTGTGGTCCGTAGGGACGGCTCGAGCTACAGGCAAGAGTGTGTGTTTACCGCTATCGAGCGAAGACCCGTGGCAACCGCTGCGAGTGTGAAGCCGACGTGTTCCGGCGAAGAAGTTGAAGTTGGAAGAGTGGCCAATTGAAGACGGGAGGTTTCCTGGAAGAGAACTTCGAGAGCTGCGGAACGACAACAACGCTGGACTTTGAGTGAGTGATTCTCGGAAGAGTATCATTCAGACTTTTGTTCCAAGGACTTTGGACTGAATAGGTTTTATATCTCTTTGGTCTTTAAGTGTCTTGGTTGTTCAATGCATGCGACTGCATTGTAGTGCGTATTGTTGTCTGTGTCCGTTGTTTCAAGTGTGGTTGATTGTACTGTGTAGTACATTGTTTGTTTGGTGACGTATTGTATGTAACTATTGTGGAGTGTGCATACGTGTGTATTGCGTTTTGATCTGCCGTTAATGAGAATATAATTTTGTTTGTTTATCAACTCTCGGCTCTGTCTTGTTCTTTGGGCCACAGCCGGCGTCCGCTGGCGCACCAATAAGGACCACTTCTAAATTGTCCACGCTTTCGTGGTGCGGTTCGGGGGGCCGGTACTTCGGCTCTTGGAATTAGCCCGGCGATCGCCTCCCTAATAACGGGACAGGTGTGACAGCGTCACACCTTTAGAGTTGATTGCATCCATGGATTCTCCTATCATATATGGCTTTGAAAACGTAATTTGATACCCTTAGCATTTGGCAAAAAAAATACTCCAGATTCTTTGTCATGATTATAAGTGGCTCCGTCTTGCAATGCCCCAGTTGCAAGTTACACGTCCAGACCAAGATACTGGGCAGAAAAATTACCGTGGCTGTACCTTCGGTGTAATAGCATGGTGCGTGTGATGCGAATGTGGTTTCTAGCTCTCAGCAGTGGATTTCGCTTTATTTTTTTTATTTGCTTCAAGTTGCATTTTGGTCACTATTGCGATGCATCATATGAACACTACAAATAACACTATTTACACTGCTTGCTTTGTTCGGCTGTCACAGACCCACTTGGTTTAATCCCGTTTTCTCGTTTACGACCAAAGCGAACAAGTATTTCAGACTGTGAAAGCTGTTTAATGATAATATTATCTGGGGTTTAACACCCCGACACCACGATGGGATATCGAGGGACTCCGCACTGGAGGGCTCCTGAAATACTCGCCATCTGATGATCTTTGCGTTGATGACATCCCACAGTACACGGTCGCCCAGTATTTCACCTTCATATAAATGTGACTGCCGCGTGCGGTATCGAACCCACCACCTTAGGGTCAGGAACCGGGAACCCTAGCGGCTACACCACCGCGGTGTACGGTGAAAGCTTTATGGCAGCATATATACTGATAATGGTCGAAGTAGATAAGAGTATGTGAGAAAACTGTTAACAAGATTTTCCAACCTCCTGCAACTACAGGTTCGAACTTTTGTTTGCTATTTAAGCGAGAGGGAAAGTCAGCGTCACTTCCTCGATCTATAGTTCTTTGGAAATCTGCTGCGGTGGTATACTGGCTATGGTCCTCGGCTTCTGATCCGAAAGTCGCCGGCTCCACTCCGGCTGATGCGGTCGCACTTCGACAAAAGCAAAATGCTAGATGCTTGTGTACTGAGTGATGTTAGCGCATGCTAAAGAACAGTTCCCAGGCAGTCTATATTTCTGGAGCTAATCACTTTGGGGTGTTCCTAATCATGTCGGAGTTTCTGCGCGTAAAACCCAGATGTAGTTATCATTAGTTGATTGAAATCATTTTAACATGTCGATTCGGCTTCCTCTGGTGTGTTGCGAGCTTGTCCAAGTGGCCGTTTGGTGTGCCCTCGCGTAGCGTGCTGCTTTCGTCTTCAAACAAGAAGACAGCTTGCCTGATGCAGCAGACTAGATGGACGGTTATGATAAGTGTACACTCATGCTACCGTTTGCGAAAACTAAACGTTTTGATGCCAAGTAATCATTGACGAGTTACACGACTTGACAAAATGAGCGAGCGTGAAATTCAGATATGTGTGAATACTTAGCATAGCGGAACTAAAAAACAGGCGCACATGGGTTAGACTTCATACAAAAACTTCACTCCCTACACATGAATTATAGGGTGACAACAACTAATAAGGTTTAACCCGGTTGTAGCTTTGCCATTCCGTGAACAGGTACACATACTAGACTAAACGTGTCACTGATGCATCCTTGGAAGAAGAGTGTCGTTTTTTTTTTTGTTTTACAAATAAAACAGCTCGTTGTCGAGGCTTGTCCCTTGTCCGCTGTCATGCCACGTATACTCGTAGCAGCCACCAGATGGCCCTGCGGTAGAGAACTCGCTCCACTCGGCACATGCTCTGGTTTTAGTGGAGACCACTAGTGGCGCTGCGCTGCTCTGTTGGGGCCAAACCAAAAAGAATTATCGGTTAAGAAAAAGGTGAAGGAAGCTGAGACCAATATGTGGAGAGTTGGCATGATTAAAAAGTCCGCAGGAGGAATCTATCGACCTTTTAAGCAGGAAATTGTCAAGAAAAGGATCTATGATAATACTCGGGGTAGTTCTCTACTGTTTGAGGCCAAGACGGGAGTATGTCGAACCAAGACATATCGGGCCAAATATGAATTCGGGGTAGACACGGTATGCAATGCATGCGGAGAGGAAGAGGAAACAGCCGAACACCTGATAATGTTCTGTAGAGGGCTTCACCCGATAGTTCAATGTGATGGCGCAGAGTTTTTCAAAGCACTGGGGTTTAGGGACAGGGAAGGCAAAATAGACTTTAAGTGGGTAGAAAAAACTAGAAGGTAGTTATCTGATTGGTGGCTAAAGTGAAGGCACGAGTGAAAATTAAACCCTTCACTGCAAAAAGAAAAAAATCTAGTTTTTGGTTCACTAAGTATTACGGCTTAGTGGTGCTAGCCACCGCCCGATCTAAAGGGTACAGCCATATAAATCCATCCATCCATCCATCCATCCATCCATCCATCCATCCATCCATCCATCCATCCATCCATCCATCCATCCATCCATCCATCCATCCATCCATCCAATAAAACCGCTTACTCCTCTATTTCTCTCTCACGCACAGCTTAGTAGTATTAACTGAACACATCAGCATGAGTGCTACGGAGGCGAGGGTTGCAAAGCGGCGGCATCACGTTATAGCGCCGGCAAGACCCGGAATTGAGAGCTCGCGAAGATCGGGCGTTTTGTACAGCCAGATGATGGTCGGTGTCGAATTGAGATAATTCGAAACAGGAGGATAAACAGTATCTCTTTACAGACCTTTCAATCGACCTGTGACTGCTTCATATACTACTTAAAGTTCCATTTACGTGGACATGTGTGCGACTTTTTTTTCTTTTTTTTTTTGTGAGGACAATTCAGGGGACACTTGCGCACCTATCAGGCTCCCCGTATAATACTAATCTCTCGTTGGATGTGGTGACGACCCCGCCTCAACAATCAAGTGGCAATAAATTTGGCACTTAATTTAAATCGCGTAGCTTTACACGACAATATTGCATAACACATGAAACAGAAAGAGACTAGGAACATCAGAAGAGGGCAAGGATGTTAACCAGCGCTAAGCCCGCAGGTAACCCCCACTTGTGATGCGGTAAGGGAAAAAACATCAGAAAAAAGGAGAGAAAAAAATTTTTTTCAGGTGACGTAACAGTTCCGCGTTTGTATCACCAACGGCAAATCAGTGCGGTGGGTGGGTGGATGCAAAACCTCATTTAGGGTATGAAAGGTTCGCGTTGGGGCGCAACGGTTGACTTCACCGTCAGAACCATCAGGCCAAGCCCTTTTCCCTAAAGAACGCAAACGTGCTTCTGTTTCCTTTCTAAACTGTGATGAACAGCCCTAAGGCCCAAATATTTTTCCAAACTGAAAGCTTTTCTGTTTAGGTGCTTTGGAGCTGTACGAACGTGAAGTATGTCGTTTGTGATAGCACAGCTGTGACACAAGATGTGCTAAATAGTTTCATCGATGGCACAAACGTTGCATTCATCACTGTGAGTGATATATATCTTAAATGATTACCGTGAAATTCCGGCCAACCCCCCCCCCCCCCTCAGAGTTCAATATAATTCTGCAGCATTTGCATGATTGTTAGATTATTTGGAGAGATGGAGGAAGGTTCTGAAAAAAAAAAGAGCCAGAGACAAAGCATCGGGAGAGAATACTCTCAACGGCAGTACGCGTCTATCCGCTGTAGAAGGCAAAACTGATGTACCTACACTTTCGAAGTACAGTACTAAAAACGTACCTCAGAGGGAAGAGCAGAAGCGGAACTTCTCCCTCTCGGCAACATCGTGGCCGGCGCTTCCACAGAAAATGTCCGAGGCAGTTTATGAAACGATCGCTTCTCGCAAAGCATCACAACCAGCATCTACATAGGCCCGTCTACAGTGGAAAAGATTGCAAACAAAATGAACTCTGTCGAAGACGATGCCCAGCTCATGAACCTACTTATGATGCTGGTCAATGTTATTAGATTGCCGGTCGCCAGACACCAGCAGCACTAGCCGCAAAACAGCTTTTGGAGGCGCTTGTCCCAGTTCTCGACGACCTTCACTAAAAGCAGTATGAACAGTCGAAAGCCCCGCCCCTTCGTGCTGCAATGGAATGTCCGATCATTACCTTTATAGACGTTTTTCATGTGACTAGTAATTTTTTTTGCGTGTGCGTGTTCTCCTCCCCATTTTTTTTTAAAACTTTTGTCTTCTCGCTGCTTATTTCTTCCCTTATTTCCTCTATGCCTCCCCTTCCCGAAGGAACAGGCAGGCTTTGTGCCCCTATATATAACAGTTGTCAGCCCGTTTCCTCCCTACTTCCTCTGTCTTCGTGTTCTCTATGTACTCAAACCAAATAAATAAATAAATAAATAAAGGAATAAATAAATAAATAAACCATGGAGACATGGATTGAAATACGCACATGTCCATTGTCATTATTAATCGTCGGCCAGTTAACAGCAGTGAATGAAAGAGTGACGTCAACAGGAAGACATAACAGGTTACTCCACCAGTCATTGGCTCCTATTTCAAATCTCCCAAAAAAAGCAGGGGGGGGGGGGGGGGGTATTACTCACGATAATACGTTCGGCGTCACTTAATGCTTTATCCAGACGCAGACAACACTATAAATAGTGAATCTTCCTCCTGGGAAAGATAAGGTAGCATAGATATAGAGAATACAATACGTGTATTCCGACGATTTCTACTTCTGTAATCTCATGCCATGTGTCAACTTTAGGCCTGAGTCTTAATACCGGAATCCTCTATTAAGGTATTGAAGCGTCACTTGTTTCTTCGGAAGCGTTCCTGGCAGATTCATTAGGGAACATTGTCTGAGATACGGCAATGAGTTCTCTGAAACACAACGCAACTACTGAAACACAACGCCGTGCATTACAAACGTTGGGCATACAGTTCTTGGTCTTTTTATTTACACCTACCTTTTCATAATTGGCCTTATGGTGACTAGGAGCCTACTGCTGGTTCTGCGTGCTATGCTCGGCTATTCGGCAGAGATGACCTTTGCTTTGAAGATGGCGTCCCCAATAAAGTATGCGGCACTCGCTCGTCATCTTCGTGACAACATTTATCAAACGCTTTCGCCAAAAATGTCTAGTGCGTTGAGTTCAGTCATCGAAAAGCGTACAATTGCATTGGTCATAAGAAAGTGTGTAGTATACGTTGCTTGGGAAACTTTTGTACGCGTCAAATACACGAATAACTGATGCACCTACATGGAGTAATCTAAACGGCACTCGGCAGCCTAAAATTGACGAATTTGTAATTGCTAATTAAAATTATTCAGCAGAAGTTAACGGTCCTCGGTGCTCACTCACAAGCAGATACTAGTAATTGTTGCTCTTGCGGAAGTATATTATACGCCACATGAAGTTCTCAGTACAATCGTTCTCTGTCCTTTCAGACCATAGCCATAGCGTTGTTATCCACTTGGGTTCTCAAAATAAAAGAGCTTCGAATAACAAGTTTTGCATGAAGTACGAAAGAAATAACTGAGATATTGTCAATAGTATACGAAATCTAAACTATTTGGGTGCCCTGCGTTCGTAACTAGGAAAAAGTAAAAATAGTGTTCTTTTTTTGTTGAATTGTACGGTATTTTAAATTGCACATTTGCGAGAAAAAAGATTGAATGCTACGTCTCATAAATGCCACTGAAGCTAGTAGAAAATGCGGACACAGGCATTATGCAAACTGGCGTTAATATTTATTGTTTCAATAAAAACACCTTCGAGTGGGTACAGTGTAACCTGGTTCAATACATATGCCCCCAGCACCTGTAGAAGCGTCGTTGTACCATCGACAATCGCATTCTCCCTTGCAGTTGTAGCTAGAACCATCGCAACGCTAGAAAATAGAAACAAAAATTAAGAGCATACAACTTAGGCATTGGTAAGTACACTGGAGTTTTGAAATATATCATTCGTCTTTATAAATTGCTATTAAAGAGTGCAAAAATCAAATTAACCGACTGAATCTTTGCGAACCCGTTCGTCTGAAGTTCAACCACTGCTCTCTTCCAAAGATGTCTCATTGAAACCCTGGGTTCGACGGAAGACCGTCGCCAAACTTTGTGGTTACATTAAGAAGTCACAATGGTGTCACGTCATTACGTCATCACATAGCATCCCCGCTTCGCCGAAGGCTGGCTGATCACGAGGCTGTTTAAAATAATTCGAGGCACTGAAAGCTCCTACGGGCATAAGTCCTCGAGCGAATGCAAAAGCACGTCAGAGGCGGCACGCTCTTAAAGGGCGATCATGATTGCAGACTCAAATGAAAAAAAGGGGCAACGAAAAATGATTTCTTTCGCCTTCCGGTCATCTCAGGCAAACACATAAAGGACCGCGCCACATTGTAGTGTCTGCGCTTGCTGATTTTCTATGTCTATTTTCTTTCCCCAACACTGACCTATCAAAAGCACTCAAGACAAAGCTGGCCATATTAAAATTTTCTGAAGTTTTAGAAGTTACTTCCCCTATGTCTTTTCATATATCGCACTTTTCATCGAAGAACCTGTACGTAACCAAGATTGGTTGTATGGTTTGGGGTTATGTTTATTTTACGAAGACTGAATATTTTCCGTTAGCTGGTGCAACGCATGGTAATTTACTTTCTCCGGGGGCTCAGGTTTCAGACACCGCAAAATATACATATTCTATTTATTCCTGCACGTCTCTCATAATCATATTGTGATTTCAGGGCGTTAAACACCTCATAGTAACCTTGCAAAACAATTGGTGAAAAACGACTATCTGATTACAAAGCAGTCACATTGCAAGGTGAATAGACAGTCATTTTTTGAGACATGAATTGGTGAAGAAAAAATGTCTACACAAAGTGTTGGTGCTACCGAATTTGTGGCTTGCGCGTTCTTTGGTGTAGGCGTTTCTCATCGCTCCGGGAAGCATGATACACGCACCGAAATTCATGTATTCTCTTCAAATAATTTAGTAACATTTCCTTATTTTTATGGGCAACCCTCGGCTTTGGTATTCTTGCGCCGAGCAGGGCAGCGACGTAGTGGTGTAGGTGGCTTCGTCACGTGACCACACAAGGATGTGACGCACACCGTGCTGAGTATCGTCTGCTCTCCAGCACACGTGTCCAAGCACAACAAGACAAGTGCGCCATCAGTTGTCGTGGCTAGCCATGGTCGTCAGCAAGATTTTCTCTTGGAGAGTGCAAACTATTGCTGCATCGTGGCTTAGGGAGAGGAAGAGCACTGGTCTTGCTTGGGAGATGGCAAGTGCCCCATTGGCACCCCCTTCTAACGCCCAAGTGGCTAGCTACAGGAGCCGCTATAGTGGCGTAGCAACCAATGCTTTGCCGACATATGTTGCGAAGGTTGCAAAAGTCCGGAGGCCACTGACGCCACTGCAGATTCGGTGTGACGTCGCTGCAAGGGTGAAGCAAGCAAGCCAAGCTACGGCGGCGAGATGAGGCCCCGAGTACACATAACGAAATAATATTAGAGAACGGCAAAGGCAATGCTCGTCGCGAGAAGACCCCCAAGCGATGGAAAGCCTACGCCGGCAATGATGTGCCCGTAGATCTATGAGAGATGCGAACGCTTAGTTTCAGCGCGAGAGTCTCTCTCGGGAATCGGGACATGCGTGTCGTGTCTGAGACTGTCAGTGATTTTACTCGCACCCATAGAGTTTCATAGAATTATAGCTATAGAGGAATCTGGCACTGCAATCGTGTACCTTCGTGGGAATTCTGGGAAGTACAGGCTTCGGATTGGATAGGGTTAGCTAGCGAACTGTCTACGGACTTTTTTCTACATTTTCAGTTTCGTTCTTCGCGCAGCGCAGATAGAGGGGTGCGGTGAAAAGGGCTGAAGCAGTGTCTTTGTTCGTCGAAGAGGCTGATGACCACTAGTTCCCCTAATTTGCTGCGACTTTGGAGCTTTGCGAGTCGTTTTGACAGTTTAAACTAAGCGTCGTCCACTCACCGCTGCGCATAGATGTAGCGTCTCATGCCAGAGCAGGTTATTGCCTCGAGTTTAGTTTTTCAACGAGCGTGTCTTGCCTAAAATCAATTTAAATCGACTGCAAAGCGATGACGAAGCTAAGTAGACGCATCGTCACACTCCGCTCACTCGACCTCGCAGCAAAACCAGGGGTACGTTGGGGACGGACCACTGGAACTTTCGTCTACTGTGACACATAGCGTCGCAGTAGACGAAACGATAAGTGTTTTTCACTTAATACTGTACTGTTCATTCTATAAATAGATAATACATACTTTTGAGATTAAAACAAGCATGTTGGTTTTCAAGTGTTGGAAAAAGCAATTTATTAAATCTTGATGCCGAATTGAGAACGCAGTGGCAGAGTGATGCATACCCTGTTGGTTGATTATGCCCAGGTTTCACTTTTACCGCCTGGTCACGAAAACTTTTCGCAATAAAATTTGCGGTCTAATAATTGAAGTAGGTTTCAATAAAATCTAAGTTCGTGTCAATTTGTTTTACACTCGCGAAAGAAGCGTCGCGAATCACAACAATGTATTCCATCTGAAACAGATCCGAAGCCAGTACTTCCCATAATTCCCTATGGGGGTACCAGCGCCGCTGAAGGAGCCCACGTACACACTAGCGCCACATTCCCCTCTAGGTATTATTGTATGAAACTCTATGCTCGCACCTGTCATCACATACCTGCAGCCAAGCAGTGAATTTGAAATAACGTATAAACGATCTGTATCATCTACCTAAGCACTGTAGAAACATAGAAGAACCGAATAAAACTTCAGAATCGTCATAGAAGAACCAGATTAAACTTCAGAATCGTCCAGTGTCTTGTGTTGTCGTTGTTTTCTTTATCACCTGTTCTCTACCGCACCCTAGTATTTCTATTTAGGGCGAAGTTTGTTTCTTTTCCCTAAAAGCATGTCAGAGTGTGACACTTCAACATATTGCCATTAATGCGAGAGCCTTAGATGAATACACAGCTGCGAAAAGTGACTGTTGGCATCGTGTTTGGCAGCGTCGACACAAGCGGAGCGAGAAACCACCATATTGTGTCAGCGTCTCTAAATTATGTCATACTGACGTCACATATGCCAAAGGTGGTGTCCTCAATGTGGCGTTCGATTAAGAGAAGCCACCACATGACATAGCTGCTTGGCAAAAAGTGGGCCAATCACGGAGGCACACAAGACCGCGTGAGGTGCAGACAGCTTGGAATTCCTCCGAACTTATGCAAAACCATGTTAATTCCAGAAAGCTTTCGGGCGTAGTCGCTACGTTTGGGTGAAAGGAAGTAAGATTATATTTTTCGTGTTCCAGTCCTCTTAGGCGAATGCATAAGATAATAATAATAATAATAATAGTAATAATAATAATAATAATAATATTAATAATAATAATGGCGCACAGTTTTGCCAAAAGGTGAAGCAATGAATGTGATAGCAACATATTCGAATGTTTACGAAGCAATGCAATAATAATTGTAGCAAACATGCGCTTGCTAAGTAACGAAGTTTCCTGCGGTGCGGCAACAGTATATGACCACAACAAGGCTCATGCGCAGTGACGGCGTTGATGAAAAAGTCACAGCTTTTCCGCAAAGGCGACGCAATGAACGCGTCAGCAACAAATTGGAAGGTCATGCGCGGAATGGCAAGCAGATCGAAACTTCTCCGCGTTTCTCACACAGAAATAACGCACAAAACGTACTTACAATACAGATGAACGCGAATGAGCGTCCCAGTGTTACTTCGCTGTGTCTGGTAAGCGCGCTTTTTTCGCAAATGGAGAGTGTAAAGCGATTGCAGTGAACTTTGTGTGCCCGGTAACTACAACGCAATCATTCCGGTCAACGCGCAAAAACAACCAAGACATGAGACGCTCCAACTGCAAGATAGAGGTGCGCGAGTGTGCGTTCAGGTGCTTTACAACCACCCACTCCTTTCCGCGAGTCAAAGTACGCGTGGGAGATGAGGGCGCGAGCCGCCGCGCGCTCATTGCGCCATCTCGCTAGTCACGCTGAAAGTGCGATAATTTATCCCCGAGATGCCCATCACCAGCGGTAAGTGGTAGATATAAATAGCTTGCCGTTTGCATGTTGGAGGGCGTGCTCCTCGGTGACTCAATGGTGAACGCCTCGCACTTACGACGCGGCGGTTCCAAGTTCGAATCCGCGCGTCGGAGCCTTTTTCTGAGTTTTTTTCTTCCTTTCTTGCGTGAAAGTAGTGTATACTTAAGGGCTCGTTTTTTCGTGTTTTGACACAATATTAATAAGATCTAACAGATCAACATTCCTTGGCATTATTGTCTGTTAAATCTCATCCCCTGATGAAGAGGGGACCCCTGCCGAAACTGTTGGGAAATAAATATATTTATCCTTGTTGACAATGCTCCCATTGTGCCATATCCCATACCTTCACGAAGACTAACTGGCCCATTGAATTATTACTGCCATTATATATATATATATATATATATATATATATATATATATATATATATATATATATATATATATATATATATATATATATATATATATATATAAGGGAGAGAAGTGTATACCTAAGGGCTCGTATTTCCGTGTTTTAACACAATATTAATGAGATATAACAGACAGTAATGCCAAGGAATGTACAGGGGAAGTTATTAGAACCAATGGAATGTAAATAAGAAGAAAGAAGAAAGAAAAGTGGATGAAAAAATTACCAGCTTCTTCTTTCTTCTTATTTACATTCCATTGGTTCTAATAACTTCCCCTGTACATTCCTTGGCATTACTGTCTGTTATATATATATATATATATATATATATATATATATATATATATATCCGTGAAATGTGAAAAGAAGCCGTGTGATGGACCACGAGAGCACTGCTGTAGTGCTGCTATAGGCTTTCTTTACAACGCGGAAAAAATAACAGCGCTTGACGTATCCTACAGGAAACATTGATTGATTTGTGGGGTTTAACGTCCCAAAACCACTACTTGATTATGAGAGACGCCGTAGTGGAGGGCTCCGGAACTTTTGACCACCTGGGGTTCTTTAACGTGCACCCAAATCTGAGTACACGGGCCTACAACATTTCCGCTTCCATCGAAAATGCAGCCGCCACAGCGTACAGGAAACAATTTTCTTGGTGGTTTCTGAACGTTCTTCACATCTTAGTGTTTATATTATGGGTTTTCAGCCTATAACAAAATAGGTAATTACAAGTTAATAATTGATTAGTATGGGTAGAAATAAAAAATAGCCTGAGTACCTGCAGGCGAGTGCTAGTAGTACGCATTTGGTTCAATTCGCCACTGAAATGTCTTTCATTTTCTAATTCTTGGATCAAGTCATGTGGGACACCCTGTATATATAATACACGTGAATGACGGTGGTGGTGGCAGAAACACCACGCCGAGACTGTCCATATAATTGCTATCGCAATAATCACAATAATTGCAATTTCGCAGCGCTTCCAGCGCTTGTGCGTTACGGATTTGGCCTTCTTGAACTTTCTTCAGCTGTTTGAATACTTACTACTCCAACACTTCGACAACGTCCACGGGGGAAGTGCCACGAACTTGCGCTCGACTTTTTTCTGCAGCAAAATGCAAAAAAGGAGAATAGGTTATTGGCTTCCATCCTACCATAGCTGAGAACGTTCAATGGCTTAGTTGGTTCACTGAATGCAATTAGGAAAGTAAGTAAAATGCATGGTTTATTTTATTCTGCCGATATTTTATTTTTTTGTAGAGGAACACTGAACAAAAGGTGTGGAAAACTGAACAAAACATCAAAATACTACTCCGCAGACACCACTGTCTCGGTCTACTATTTTACCACCCATATATTTTGGCAGATTCGCTGGCAAGCGGTATATGGGGCCGGTGCGTGAACTTACGTCACCGCTGTTCCATAATACTTAAAAGGGGTTTCATTCTGCTTCAATTGCTGTGGCCCCCAGAGTCAGCTACGGCGACGAATAGTTGCTCTCCATGGCACGTTGCTGTAGCCAATCCCAGAGACGACGCATCTGTTGCCCCGAGCTGAGACGCGCGAAGAGTAGCCACTTGCAAAGCATGGCGTGTTTGTCCGTGATCGCTCTCTCCGTACACTTCATGCGTGGTTGTTTGGGAACGGTGATCGCTTAGGAAGCAATTCTTTCGAGTTATAACGTGTGTGAAAGGGACAAAGCTGAGTAAAGCGATTTTTCTACGCGTGTTGCACAAGCGGCCACGAAAGTAATACCCGTTATCAAACGTGTTTCTAATAAACCATCAGTTCCTAATCAGCAACCGTCTTGCATGGTCCTTCATTAGGATTTTGTGTATTCGCTGAGTTAGCAGAATATCAGTTTAGTGGATCAGACTGCCACACTTGATAATTAGGGTTATGTGCGCATTATGTGCGCATGATGTGCGCATATATATGGAGTGGCTGATTTTGGTTGCTGTGCATACAAAAGTTTGAGAGGTGGCCCCTCAAGAAAAGCTCCTTTATTACGTCGACGTTTCGGTGAGAGCCTGACCAAAACGTCGGTCCCACAAAGAATGATGGTTTATCGCTCACAACCGATGATGCCGGCACCGACGTAGGAATTCCTGTGAAACGAGCTCTTTAACGCTATTGCGTTGAAAATTGGTGGATGTTTGATCTACGCTTCCAAGAGCAGGTCACGATAGCGCAATTTGACCTTGTGCGCATCACTTTATGAATTGCTAGCCTGCTTCAGTTCTTCAAGCATTCCTCAACCGTGCCGTAAGGAAACGAATGACTGTACGCGTTACACTGGCCGCTTCAAAGTATCATTCAATACCTGCTGCAAGCACGGTTGTTGAGCCCCCACTGTGTCTTAGTTATTGCCCTCAAGTCGTGGATGGACTTAGTGCGCCTATATCTTTTTTCTCCGCGACGACGTATCGCTCTGAGCCATTCCAATTCCGCTTGATGTTGACAATAATCTGAAGTATGTTGAATATGATAGGTCGCTTCTTGAGTAGCACCTCTAATCATATCCTCGAGGGTGTCAAGAGGAGGCGCTTTATTTCCTTGACACCTTTTTTCCGTCAGTGACCTGAACTTTGTCCAGTCGATGTGAGTCGAAGTGTCGTAGTTTGGCGATTTCTCCAGGCCCTTGATCTTCAAATAAGTTGGTATGTGGTCGCTTCCATGAGTTTCATAGTCTGCGAACCACTTGACCTTTCCATTTAGGCTTCGTGACACAAATGTCAAGTCAAGGCAATGCAGCTCTGGATAAACTAGACGATCGGCCTTTGTCGGAACAAAGGATTCTGGGTCATTGGCGGAGCCCATCCTCAGCCCAGAAGGCTTTGAAAACTTTGCTGCGCTTTTTGCGGACAACTGGCCTCAGAGACAGACTTTAGTGTCTTATACTCTTTGATGTTGCCTTTCCTCTGTCGCAATTTTTTTCGTAATTTCTCCCTCTCTTCGCAACATTTCTTTTTAACATCTTTAATTCCCCTCACCCCTTTCCCCAGCACAGGATAGCCAGCCGGTCTAAGAACTGGCTAACCTCCCTGTCTTTCCGCTTAAACTTTCTTCCTCTCCTCATGCCCAAAATGACTGACCGAAAACAGTTGGGCAGTACCAGGAATGATGCCACAAAAGCAGACGCGCAGATCTCAAGCCTGGTGGGCACCTTCCTATAGGTGATACGAGGTGTCCTCTAGCGGTGATTAGTTGTGGGCCATCCCACGTTGTCAGCACCTTGTGTAGACAGGTGGCCAAGAGAGCACTCATCACCGAGTAATCAGATCCCGTATCGACAAGTGCAGTCACCGGATAACAATTGACCGAAACGGTACTGGCAGCGGACGTTCTGTTGGAGAGAGAGAGCTCTTTATGGAAAAGCAGAGAATTGAGCCGGCGTGTGTGTGCGGCTGACTTGTTAATCTGCGTGGGAAAGAGTATTAGGGACTGAAATGCAGAAGAGAGAAAGGGAAAAAATATTAAGAATGAAAATGTAAAGAAAAAAGTAATTATACAGACATTTTTCTGCCTCTTGGGCGGGGACGTCTGCTGACAGCATGACTTCAGTTTTCAAGGTGCCCCTACAGTTTGTCTAGCTGACCGATATTGTCTAAATACGCGAATGAAAGTTTCATCGCTTGCCTCTGTTGCGTGAAGCTGGGGCAAGGGCCTAGGGCACAATCAACTGATAAAATTCTTTGGGTTAACAGATGCATGCAGTGTTCTTAGAGCGCACGCTCATCGGCATACGTTTGGCACTCAAACAAGATATGTTTTACAGTTTCTATGGATCCACAGTTATTTCAGTAAGGACTGTCTACTTGACCGAAGCGATTCCGTAAATTGTTTCCAAAAGCACTGTTGAGCCGGAGACGGTGGTAGAGAGTTTCCAGGTGTCGAGGGACTCGAGATAGGTGTCTAGTCCTTAGATGTGGGTCGATAGAGTGAAGGAAAGCATAATGATGTGCCTTCTTTTCTTCAGAAGCAAGCCTTTTAGTCAGCTGGGAAGCATCTGATTTAGTGAATTAGGTTCGCCTGTAATTTTTCTTTTTGAATTCCTTTGCGGGCCACTTCATCTGCTTTTTTATTGGCCAGTATACCGCAAGGAGCCGGTATCCATTGAAACGTGATAGCGTGACCCGAGATAATAGCCACGTGGTGTAAACATGCTATATCAAATGAAATTGGGTGATAATTTGTTTTCTTTAAGAGGCTGAATAGTATTTGTAGAGCTCCTTTAGAGTCGGTGAAGATCACCCATCGGATCGGCGTTTGACGCAGGATGTAGAGGACTGCTTCTTTAATTCCATGAAGTTCTGCTGTCGTTGATGATGTCCTGCTTTGTAGCCGATAGGATAGACTTTGTCCTGTAGAGAGAAAATAGAGGCCATATGACGAGATATCCTGAGTAGTTGAGGAATCAGTGTAAATATGAGAATGCTTAGTGTAATGCTGGGCTAAGTAGAGGAGAGTAGTCTGCAGCTGTGCTGTCTGTGCAATACGTCTTTTCGCTTCATTGATTATTGGGACACACTGTTCAATATCAAGACGTTAAAGCGTCCACGGAGGAAATCTTGGAGGCATCAACTTATTTGGCTGTATGATAGCACTAAGTTGCTGCATTTGCACAGCTTGGCTGAATGCGGATTTGCTGTGGGGGAGATGTATGCGGGACAGAAAATGCTTCTTTCCATGTATGACATGGCTTAAATAAGTGCACAATATTTCTTGAGTGCAGATGTTATCTAGCGGAAGACATCCTGCTTCCGCTACAGTTCCTGAGCCTGATGAGCTCTTCGGAAGGCCTAGACAGATTCGTAGGCAACTGTTTCGTGCGCCCTCTAAAGTTCTCGTGTTTGTTGGTGATAATCGGTGAAGCACCGGTAGGCAATAATGCAAGGTTCCTTCAATATACGCTTTCTCAAGCAGGGACCATTTATCGGCACTTGCATCCCCATCGTGTTCTCGCCATGAATTTGAAGAGTTGTGATGCTGCAGCTATTCTCGCTCGAAGTTTCTTCACCTGAAGAGACCAGGAAAAACTTCTGTCGATGACTATTCCAAGAAATAGCTGAGAGCGTACATAGGTCAGTGGCCGGCCACCGAGGAGGAGCGGATACTTGGTCATTTTTTTTTCTCGTGAATGCCATGGCTGTGCTCTTTTCTGGAGAAAAGTGCATACCCCGGGGAGCCAAATACGCGGAGAGGTTCTATAAAGCGTACTGAAGGCGTTGTTTGGTAACAAAACGCAGACTTGAAGCACTCCAGATACAGATATCGTCGGCGTAAATTGTGATGTGCACTCCTCGCGGCATTATCGGTGTTATATATATCAGGGTGATGTTGAAAAGGAGTGGACTGAGCACTGCGCCCTGGGGTACGCCCTTCTCTACTGCGTAGAACTGTGTGGGACAATTTGGAGCGCACATATATATCTTCTGTTCTTTTAAATAGCTCTCAATTCATTTATACAGTCTTTCTCCAAGGCCAAGACTGACCATGGCTGCAAGAACGGCATGGTGAAAGACGAAGTCAAAAGCTGCTTTGATGTCGAGAAAGATGCAGCCAACAAAAAGGTCCTCTTCAAGTGAAGGGACGAGGGTGATGAAATTATCGATAGCTGATCTGCCATGAGGGAATCCGTTCATTTCTTAAGTAAATTTGTCGTGGCTTTCTGAAAACCAAGTCATTCGTTTATGAAGCATCTGCTCTATAAGCTTGCCAACGCAACTCAGCCGGGCAACGGGTCGGAAACAGGCGCAGCTTGTTGGCTGCTTTGAAGGTTTCAAAATGGGCACTATTTTAGCGAGTTTCTATTCTGCGGGAACCTCCCCAGACAGCCATGAAGAATTATAATATTCTAGGAGTCGTTGGCGGGAGGTGTGGGGTAGCTTTGCGATGGCTTCATAGCTTATTTCGTCATGACCGGGTGATGTGTGCCTGTTTGATTCGCTGATTGTTGTGTCCAGTTCTTCAATTGTGAATGGCAAATCCAATGCTGGCACTGTCTTTTGTGAGAAGTCAGACTTGTAATTTGCGAAAGAACTCCAAGGTATTGAAGTTGATCATAACAGTGTGCAGTATCCTTCTGACAGCTCTTTCAGGTACTTCCGCTCGTGAAGCGAAAGTGTGGTGAAAGGATGAAGTGGTTGGAGTGATGTTCGCATGCCTCTAAAGGCCCGCCATATTTTGGCTACCGGTTGATGAACGTCCAGTTTGGAGCAATAGTCACGCTATTGTTGCCAGCTACGTTTATCCAGGTAACGCCGAATATTACGTTGTGTCCATCGGCAGGCTCGAAGGTTTTCAAGACACTTTGTGCGCAATGCTTTCCTTTCAGCTCGCCTGCAAATAGCACACGGTTTTTCAAACTCCTCATTGTTAAACGGGAATCTGTCATTCTTAGCTGAAAGACGTGTGCATGCTTTCAGGCAATGAGACATCGTAGTGAGTAATTCTTTGTCCTTAGTGGCAGCAGTAATTACTTTGCTAGCGGCGTCTTTGAATACATCCCAATCAGTATATCTTGTAATTAATTTCTTTGATGACATCTTCGCACCAACAGCTGATATCATGATTGGGTAGTGATCACTCCCCCATGTTTTCAATTGGGTGCACCTGTGAAAGTTATGGGCAACTGAGCTTGTTGCGAAGGTGACGTCGATGCTACTGGTAGTCGAAAAGCCTCGTAGATATGTAATGCTGCCGTCATTCAGAGGTTCAATGGAATGTTTTGAGTGTAGTTCTGCGAGCTTGGCTCCTCTCTCACAAGTTTGTGCGCTGCCCCAAATTCCATCGTGGACATTGAAGTTTCCAGAAATGATGTGTGGAGAAGGTGTTCTTGAAATGAAATGTTCAAGTCTTGAAGCATCCACTGGCTTGCCTGGTTCCAGGCATACTCCAATAAGTGTGTATTCTTGTTTACCTATTGTTGTGATGGCGTACACATAGTCATTGTCGTTGTGTGGTGGGATGTCGATCTCGGAGGCCGGAATATCTCTGCGAATGCCTATGAGTAATCTGCTGATGTGACCAAGCCGTTTTGAATGATGAATATATTACCCGTTCATTCTGAAATGTGGTCCAACTCGTGATTCAGAGATGACGATGACAGGGAATCGGCACGCTTGCACCAGCTGTCGGAAATCCAAAAGCTTTAAGTGAAGCCCGCGAGCGTTCCACTGGAATATGGTACATGTGCTAAATATTTTATGTATTGCCAGTTCAGGTGGCGATGTCGTTGGGGAAGCCATGATTGATGCTGTGAAGAAATGCGGCCCTGCGTTGCGTTGTACGTAGACACCAGGGGCTCTATTGCAAGGATTTCTTCTACCTCTGGAAGACTTCTTAACGAGGAATTTGCGCGTGCAAGGGCTTTGAGGGCTGCAAACAACATAGGAATCAGTATGCGTGTTATATCTTGATCGGTGTTTTCGTGTTGCTGTCTCTCGAAGATCTCTTTGTCGTGTTGCGGCGACTGAGACTGGTGACAGTAGTACTGGCTTGGTTCGTCCTGTGAGGTACGTTGCGATGACTTTGATGTAGATGACAAGCCCATTGATTTCCCACGTTTCTTTTTAGTAACATCTGCGTACGTGTTAGCAGATGTCTTTTGGCTTCGTGGTGGTTGCTCCTGGGAGGCGTCTTTCATACTCGTGAATACCACATCAGGGTTAGGCGGTGGTTCGTTCTTCTTTGGTGGTTTCCCTTGTGCTTGCTCCAACGTGCGTGCGAGTGTAGCAGCCTTCATTTTTATTCATCCTCCATATGAGGCTGGGTGTGGGCCACCCCAGTTTGCACTTTCAGGTTGTGCTCTTGACGTGCATTCCTTGTGTGAGCGTGGCCCAGCACACACTTTGCAGCGCACCGGGCCTGTGCAGTGTCTCGATATGAGACCATGCCATTGACACTTGCCATGAGACCATGCCATTGACACTGTGTAGCTGACCCAACGTATTCGGACACTGGGTAACTACAGAAGCCAAGCGAAACTCTTTTAGGTAGCGGTGAATCTATACTAAATTCCAAAATGACCGATCGACGACGTACCTTTTTGACTTTTCCTCCCTTTTCGGGTTTGAAGGTGGTGAGCCTCCTCGCTGAAACGACTCCTTCATGCCGTAGATAGTCTTGTATTTCTTCATTTGAGTAGCTCAGACGGACATCTTGTATTTTCCCATAGTTCGCCGTGTATGAGTACGGAACTCGGGCTTCTACAGCTACGCCAGCCACTTCAGTCACAGTGAGCAAACGATTTGCAGTGGGTAGGGTTGACAATGTAACCACCAAGCTTCCATCCTTGTTGAGGCGATGGTTGAGAACTCTCTCTTGGGCCGGCGTTACAACCGCTGATGCCACAATGTTAGGGTTGCCCTTCCATAAGCTTCCACCTTCTATTGTAGGCCGGAAGACGACAGGAACGCCAGTACCTCTTTTTTTCTTGTAGGACACAACCGTGAAGGGCGCTTGGTCCACATCCTCTCCATTTTCCTCCAAAGGATCAGAGCTGTCCTGCTCATCGTGCCGTCGGTTGTTTAAGGGGTCATGGTCTGTAGTTCCCTCCACAGAGGCTGCAGGAGTAGTACTTGCCACCGCTGCCATAGGTGCGCCATCGAGTGCATCTGGCGGTGATGTTCAGTGTCGTAGTGGATAACGCTTCGGCGGGAAATGCAGCATGTCGCATTTTGTTTCCTTCGGGCCACACCGACAAACCCTGGTCGCGCCGGTCGCGCCTGGCGTCAGACTATAGAGTGCTTGCGTCTTGCTAACGTAGCGTCACTGTGCCTAGCGTGCGCGTGCGTCAACGGTACATCGGAGTATATTGGGCCCTTCATGATGCGCTCGCAGCCATTTTGCTAGCTCCACATATACCAAATTTAGTGTTAAGTGACGTCAATGGATGACAAAAGTATATGATAGGTGTATACATGAGAATGCTCACATGCGTGTCATGTAAAAACATGACAACATACCACGCTCATAGCGTGCTCGCGGTCGATTCGCTAGCGCCACATTTACTTAATTTGGTATCACGAGACGTGAATATATGACAAAGGTAAATGACACATCCAAACATGAGAACCATGACACGGAAGTCATGTACAGAATCGTTTACCTTCACCTCGTTACGTTGTACTGATTTTAAAACCACATATAAACATTTCTCATTCGTGCTTCGCATATCATCCATTCCCACTGTACGTTGGATCTGCCATTTTGTTTTTGCCGACTTAAATGTGTACTAGGACTTTTACCTCAATTAAATTCGAATCTCAATCAGGCTGTTGTACTTCATGACCATACCCTATTGAATCAATGAAACATAAGCGCTTAGCTGGCACTATTTAAAAAAGAAACAGCATTTTCACTCCATGCGTTGTAAAACACCCTCTACAGCCAGTGAGTGAACTGCCTTAGTGGCGGCATCGCTAGTCTTGACCAAAGAAGGATAGAAAAATTTATAACAGCAAAAATTTTCCTGAAAATCAAGCCCTATCTACGATGCTTTGTGTATATGCTTAAAACGTTGGCTTGTTGTCAGCTGGTTCTCTGAACGTTTCCACGAGTTCAAGACGGCTAACGGAGTCCTAATATAGTGGTTAGCATGGTCAATGGTTAAACGATGTTAGATCATTGTTGTGAGTAATGATTACAATTGTGTCATTGCCCTTTGCGTGCCTTTTGACAGATTGAATGAAAACTAAATCACCGCAGATTTTCATTGTGCCGTGACCATGAAGTTAAACAATGAGAACAGGATCACGAGGGTTTGCGAGGATGTATGAATGAGACCACATTTATTTTACTTTGTTCCCGCCGAAGGTGCTGCAATGGACAGGGACAGTGCATAAGAGCAGAGGGAGGGGGTAGAACTGCCTCCGTTTTATTAACAGACGTCATGGAGGCAGCTTAGTGGGGGCCACTTGAATGGCTTGAATCTTGTGACTGTTGTGGAGCAGCTGGCGCAGCCGGGTCCTAAAGGAACAAGATGAGAGCTCGCCAGAAGTAGATGGTGCGATCTAGGGGGGAAAGCTCCGGATAGGCCCATGTCCGGAGAGGAGGGTTTGGGAAGAAGAGACCGAAAGAAAGTGGGTCATTGTAAGTGCCCACCAGGCATACTTAGAAATGCATAGCAATGATATATTTCTTGTAGTTTGTTCTCGATAATTGCTTTCACGGTGCAAGTAATGCGAAGTGCATACCCAGATATTCTGACAATTCGAGCAGCATTTTTTTATGCAAATAATAGTAAATTTGCATTACCGCAACCGGCATATTAGGTAAAAGAAATGTGCTTGGTGAAGCTGAAAGAAAAATTTTTGCACTTCCGCCAGTTTTTTTTATTATTACTATAAGTTGTCCCCAAGTGTACTTCACTCCCTAATTAAGGACAAATTAAAAATATGCACTCAGGGGAGATGTTATCATGTAACCTTCAGGAATGATTTGCGTACTTTTCAATCGTCGTGTGCATTCCAGATATTAAATGTGTGAATGACGATTGCTGCTACTTTACTGCAGGTATGCGCGGCCACTCAAGTCCTTTGTCGTTTCGGCATGCCTGATATGTAGGCAGTTTTTTTTTTGTGACACGACGTTTTTGTTCGTCTTTGATAATTACTTTCTCCCCAAGTTTTGAAATTACTTTTCTTGCTTTTTAGTACCTTCGTACCGAAAGAGTAGTACACACATGGTAACTTTCTTGGTGTAAGCTGTCAGCCAGCTCTCTCTTTCTGTCCATTGCGCCCTCGTGTACTTCTGTATGTCTAATAATAATACTAATAATAATAATATTAATAATAATAATAATAATAATAATAATAATATGAATATGTCCTTGTATAACGGGTAATTGCTGTAAAATGGTTACATCAAAACAAAGCTAGAAACGGAGACGACAAGCTGTCGTGAGAAAACTATTATATCGGATGAGATATACTAAAAGTCATTTTTGACTAGGGTGACAAAGCAACCAATTTATTGGACATGCTTGAAAATTAGGACGCTTTCATGGGACCGCCAGAAACTCCATAGAGTCATATATGACAACCTCTCAAGTTTAGGATGCTGAATCATTTTCAAGAATTGATTATTTACTCAAATTGCGTGTCCGGAAGTGTATTGACAGAAGCCACTCAAGCTCCCACATTGTAGCAGACTCTTAAAGGGGGTTTTCGCAGTGCTTTGGTGCTATGTAGCAAAGCTGACTTTGGCAAAGCATATTGCAAATGCGAAGTGGCGCTCGGGGACATTGATGTTGTTGGTGGGAATTCAGCACCTAGAATTTCTAGTTTTCTTCTTTCTATTCAAGAATTTCACTTTCTTTCAGATCGGGCACCCAACATTCGGAAATAATTGTTATAACGAATAACGGGGCATGAGGGAAGAAATGTAAGCGGATTATTTCACCATTAAAAATATACAAAGTGAAAGGTGCAACAGCTTCTCATTGCTATAACTATAGCATACTGTTAAAACTGGTACACTTATAAATGGGTTTCTCTATAATAGGATAACCATGACTGATCTAGCTATGAAAAATTGGTATAAAACGAAAGTGAAACGTGTCTTAAAGGAGGTAGTTGAGCCTTTATTTTGCATTGTTTCAGCAAGAACAACTAATTGCAGTCACGTTAGGAACGGCAAGCAGCTCGAAATTCACAGCGCACACCTAAAACAAAAAGCACGCACGAAATCAGCATACACAATACGAGCGCAGACTAACAACTGTCACAGCTCGACACTTAAATCACGCTGTTGAAACAGAAAGAAAGGCACACAATACAAGCGCACAAATATGCCCAGGATAAGCGTGAACAATCGTCACAATTTTGCCTGCGTCGTGTGTCAGCAGCACGCTACTTTTGTAAACGTGGCAGTGACAGTATGCAAAGTGACCGCCATCCTCTCCTGAATTGCGAGTCTGATAAGCAAGCGCGGTGCAGAGACCACGCTCGGTGAAGGCGACGACCTTTAGTGCGTGCCCAACGCTAAAGCTCTGCCCAACACGATCATTTCGCGCCATGTCGCCACTGATAACAAAAACAGGCTAAAGTTTTGAAGCTGTCACGACTGCCAAAAGGTGCATGGCGTATATAAATGGCTTGCCGTTAGCACTCCAGAAACGTGAGCTTTGTGGCGTAGTGGTTTGCGCTGCGCGCTGAGAATCGAGAGGTTCTTGGATCGATTCTGCGTGACAGATAATTAGCTTCTGGGTTTTTTTAATGCAATTTCTAGCGAATATTTTTCAACGTCACTTTTGTGACGGAAGTACCTCAGCGGAGCCATGGTGTATCCCGCCATAAAACAATATCATGTTAAAATATGCACCTTTAAAAACAACTTCTAAGTGAAGTAGTTCCGAAATTGATGTTGGCCACGTTGGTGACACGTCGCTCCTCATTTCTGTAAACTCTACGTTAGTGCACTTTTCCAGTTGCCTGGGTGCAGCAGAGGTGCAATGACATTGCTGTTTTTTTGTTCAATTTACACAACTGCTATAGTTCTTCCTGCCAGCGCCAGCAATCCCACAGCCATCAGATATGGGCTCAGCCTGGGAATAGCAACTCATAAAGTCACATACAGCTTACTGTTGGACATTGGCCAATATAATGAGAACCACGAAATATTTTATGACAGTGAACGTCATGATTGGTTAGTTTTGATAGTTCATTCTTATCACAAAACGAAAGATACAACAGAGCAAAACTAGTTTCGCTGAGTTCCACAAGGAAAGAAATGCTCATCAAAAGGAAACGACTGTTCACCCGTTTGTTTACATAAAGCTGAAAAAATTCTATATAAATGTCTGAGAAAAAAAATGTCAGTGCCTTTTTTATTAAAATATTGGTCTTTATAGTGTGCCACTTTTTACAGGTTTGTAATATGCAAACAGGTGGACGGCAAGCTTCTC